>LR989929.1:46880707-47080089 GCA_905146935.1 Scaeva pyrastri
ACTAGAACAGCCACAGGAAGCTTTTTTTTTTTTTTTTTTTTTTTTTTTTGTTTTATATTATTTTTTTTTTTTTTTTTTTTTTTATTATTTTTTTTTTTTTGCATTTTTTTAATTTTTTTTTTTTTTTTTTTTTTGTTTTTGTTTTTTTTTTTGGTGCCACCACGACTGTCCCTACTTAACTAAGAAATACCTAAACCTATGTAAGCCGGCCAAGGTCAAGAGACTCGGTCAACTTTTTAAATATCAATTTGGATTTACAACCACCAGAATTGGTTCTCCTGCTTTACCCTATCTCTCCGGTCCCGATCGGACACAGTCCTACTGAACCGAAGGCGCTCAGCTCCGTCCTGTGCGAGGACGTCTCGATCATAAAGGAGCCGCCTGTCTACGGTTCTGCGGCTGACGTGGTAGATTAGCGGTACTGCCTCTCTATCCTGAATCAGCCCTCGACTATCTAAATAGAGGAAAGCATCGGGCGGAATAAATCCACTTAAACGCACATTATCGTAGTACTGATTTTTTGGGTAATAGGCCCCAAAAATTAAACTGTTACTCGAGGACATCGCTCTTGCAATGTGACCCCGAATCAGCTTTATGAGGAAGTTATCTATTCTGTTTATGTTGGCTCCATTGTATAGAACCTGGTTGGAATAGTAGTGTTTGTACTCCGACTCTGGTGTTCTGTGCAATCCAAGGCAGCGTCTAAGGCACTGCCTCTCAAACACCCGAATCTTTTCCATTTGAGATGGGGCAACGTTGAACCATACCGGGCAACCATAGGCAATCATTGGCCGAATAAGGGCCATGTAGCAAATCACTTTCACCCTGGTGTCTAGCCGACTGCTATAAAAAAGCCGTTTCGTCAGGGCAAAAGCTCCCCTGGCTCTTGTCAGGGCAGCACTTATATGTCTATCGAAATATAAGTACTGATCCAACCAGATACCAAGGTACTTTACTACACTTTTATTCGCCAGTGGTTGTCGGTCTGGTCCAACGATCACTAGATTTCTCCAGTTCTTTCTCGTATCCCTTGAGGCTCCAGACAATGGAGTCCTAAACAGAATAGTTTCCGATTTCTGGAAGTTGATTTTTAACTTCCAGTCATCGCAATATCGCTGAATCGTGTCGAAGTCACGCTGCAAAAGAATTTTGATGACCTCGACTTTTGGGGCCGTTCTGTACGCTATTAGGTCATCGGCATACGCAATTGCCTGAGCAAGACTACCTATCAGATCGCTGGTGTAAATGCTGAATAGAATCGGTGAGTTAACGGCTACTTGTTGAAGACCATTTTGTATATCGAAGACTGTGGTAGAAGTTACATTGCCACTCTTGACAACAAACTTTCTCCCATTGAGCATGTCATAAAGCATATACAACAGGGGCTTATTTATACCAAGTCTGGCTAACTTGAGATAGAGACCTTCTAACCATACGGTGTCGAAGGCCTTCTCCAAGTCAACCAGACAGGCACCCGTACACTGTTTTTTAGATTTGTTCCATTGAATATCAGATACAAGCTTAGACGCGGCATGAATAGTGTCATGACCCGCCCTGAAGCCGAACTGATTATCCGGTATGATATTGTTGTCCTCAGCCCACGTGAGCAGAGCTCTATTAATGATTTTTTCAAATACCTTACTGATACTTGGAAGAAGACTTATCGACCGGAGATTTGCCGGATTGGAGGTGTCCTTTCCCTTTTTCGGGAGAGGATGTACCACAGCTGTCTTCCAACGAACTGGATAATATGCATTATTCAGTGCGTTGTTAAACAGTGTGGCGAAAATGTCTATTGCTTCCTGAGGTAAATGTCGTAGTACAATGTTGGATATACCATCGGCACCCGATGACTTCTTTTTCTTTATTGAATCTAATATGAGCTGGAGCTCTACCTTTGAGACTAGCAGGGAATTTGTCCCACTTCGCTCGGCGATTGTGGCATTTGCCAAGTGTTCATCATTGAACCCGGTGAAGCCGAGGTTCTCCGATCGCCATTGCGTTATTTCGTCCCGCAGATAAAAGTGGTGAAGTAGAGCTCTGTTCTCCAGGTCGTGGTTCGGGCGAATGCAAACATTCACCTTGTACACTTGTTGGAAAGCAGCCCCCACAACCTCCACCTTCTCCTGAGGATCTTCGATCATATATAGTTCATCGTCCAAGACGGCGTTCTCTGGGTCTATCCCTACTGTCAGAAGTACGTTTCTGTTTTCTGTCGTCCTTTGGAGCTTAAGACATGGAAGATCGTTATCGTTATTTTTTCTAAAGATCTTGTTTATTTGCGGGAACATACTCGGGTCGCTAGATTTAACGGCCCGAATTTTTTGGTCCCAATACAAATTAACAGACAATCGATAGTTTTCTTTGATCAATTGGTTGACGTTTTTGATCGAGGACTTCAATGTCCTAATCTCCAAATTGTTCGGGTCAGTAAACCGTCTGTACAAAAGTTTGAGTCTTGTTAATAGACCACTTTTTTGTCTGTGCAGTGCGTCTATTGTCGCGTTTCGGTACAAGTTAGTCGCGTCGCGTTCTTTGTACTTTGGAATTGTTCTTTCCATGGTCCGTTGAATTGTCTCGTCCATTTGTTCTAAGTAACTGTCAATTTCGTTATTTGTCAGATTCCTGTTAATTGGTGGGGATATATTGCTCGAACGAAGTTCGTTGGCTAGGGCGTTGGTGAAGCGTGGCCAGCGCATCTTACTGTAATTGTAAGTATGCACCGGTACATACTCCTCCAATTCCACTAGCTCGTTCGGCAGCTGAATTACGGCGGCGAGTCCGCAGTGGTCACTGTCGTAATCTATCGTCCGCAAACAGTTTCTTGGTCTTTGACCCACAGTGTCAGTAATCGTCAGTCTTGAGTCCAATAATAATAGATCCAGATAGGCACCGCTCCTTGGAAACGATGGTCTATCAGTAGCAAAAAGGTCGAGCATATACTCAGCATTGTTTTGAACAATCCAGTTATATAACTGGTTACCTCGCGGATTTTGTATTTGATTTCCCCAATCTGAATGTTTGGCATTGAAATCACCGGCCATGAGATAATAATTCTCTTCCGAGTTCAGTTGCAAGCAATGAAAAAGTTTTTCGAGTTCTGCGATAAAATTAGTTGGCTGAGGTGATTCCGGTACATAAGACGCGACCGCATACAAACGCTTCCCCTGTTGGAGAGGTATGCACACGATACATGCCTCAAGACACCGAAATCTGCGTACTTCACTATTGTATATAATTTTATAACTAATGCCTTTCCGCACGAAAATAGCGACCCCACCCCCTTGTGTGGAGTTGGGCCGGTCCCTTCGTACGATATTGTAATTATTGTGTGTCAGTTTGTGTTTCTGGTTCAGCTTAGTTTCGCTGGCCAAAAACACATCTGGACTTTGGTCTTTTAACAAATGGAACAGATTCGCTCTTCGTTCGGTCCTAATCAGTGAATTTACATTCACAGCTAGGATCCTAAAGGGCCTCTTCGGCAGCGCGCCCTTAACCTACAAGCGTTAAGCTCGGCAACCGAGAGTAGAGATAATCCACCCTAGATGCCTGCTCCCTGATCTGGTTTTGAAGTCCTGCTAACTGGCCCTGAATGGCCAGCAGCATGCTTCTTATATCTGCCTGTGCCTCAGGAGCCCTCGGCTCTAGAGCCGGCTGGGTTGCCTTTGGCGCGGGCTGTACCGTGCTTCCTCTTCCTGACGCCATCTGGGCGTAGGAAATTTGAGGATTGACGGGCCTTGATGTGGGAGCACGCGTAGGTGGGCGGGCTTCTACTACTGGTTGCTTTGCTTTTTTTTGTTTCAGTTGCTGAAACGCCGGGCATCCCCGATAGTTAGCGGGGTGCCCTTCGCCGTGGCAAACTGCACATTTAAGCTGGGTCTTATCCTCGACCCGTTCCTTCCCGAGCTTACACTCGTCTAACTTGTGGTTCTCGCCACACTTAACGCAGCGTGACTGCATTTCGCAGTTTGCTGCTGCATGGCCGAACCTTTGGCAGCGCATGCATTGAAGCATGTCACCACGCCTCTTTAATGTATCCCATGTTACAACCTGGTAGTTGAGGACAGATATACTCCTCAACTTATCCAGTTTGCTGCTGGGCGATAACTGAATTAGGAAGATCGGTAGGTTCCGCTTCTCCCGTCTGGCCTTGACCGTAGTAAAGGGCTTGACCCCGATAAACTCGAGATCGTCGCCCGCTTTTTGACGGAGCTCTTCTAGGAGCGCCTGTGGTTCCGTGCAGGAATCTATGCCCTTCAGGAGGACCGTTTGTAACTTTTCAACTTTAGGAGTAAAGCTGAAGAACTCCGTGGTTGTTTTCTTAAGCAAATCTTTAACTAATTTATAATGCGGTAAGTTGGAGCATTGGATAGCATGCTTCTCCTTACCGAGTCTCTTAACTATAAAATTATGACCTATGGCAGACTTACATAAGTTTATGGTATCCTGGAGTTCCATCCTGAATACATTAATTGGTGGCACCCTGTCTTTCTTTGTATTTTTTTGCACCTGCTGCGGCTGCTGCTGTTGACTCTGCTGCTGCTGCTGCTGTTGTTTCTGCTGCTGTTGTCTCTGCTGCTGTTGTCTCTGCTGCTGTTGTCTCTGCTGCTGTTGTATTGGCTGCTGTTGTATTTGCTGCTGTTGTTCTCGTTGCTGCTGCGGCTCTTTCTGTTCTTGTTGTTGTGGTTTAGGCTGCGGTTGCTTAGCCTTCTGAGGAGGAAGATGGGACTGCTTTAATGTCGGTTGCTGTTCCGCATCTACCTTTTGTAATGGCGCCTCCATCTCTGGCGCCTGAAGGAACTTATTCTGCTCGCGCTCCTGTTTGTCTTTTTCGCGACGAGCTTCTTGCTTCCTCCTCAGAGCCTCTATGAGGGGAGCTAGTTGCGCTTCTAGGGTGCGGATTTGCCCTTGCACCGCACCTATTTTAGCTGCAATAGCCTCTTCGCCTTGCGCTTCCTCTTCGTCTGATGACGACTCTGTGGCGGAGACATCTACACTCTCACCCGTAGTGTACCTGTACAGTCCCTCCCTGCCTTCGGACATGTACCTTATCTCATTGTCGTCATCAGACGGCGATGTATTTAATTGCCTATGCAACTTTGCTGCTATTTCTTGCTTGCGCGCCGTCTCCAAGCCTGCAGCTGGCAGCTCAGCTGAGGCTGTCGTGGAGCGACGCTTCGCAAGATTCGGCACACTTCGAATCCCCTTCCTCCTCTTCAGGGGAACATTGGATGGCGGCGGTATTGTTTTTGCCAGATTTTTTTCGGTCGCATCATCCGATACTCCCGGTGTAGCCTTAGCTGTTGTTGCCGTTGCTGGCTTGGTGTTAAATGCCGTTGCTGGCTTCTTTTTGATTGCTGCTGTAGCTGGCTTCTTGATAACTGCCTTTTCTGGCTTTGTTGTTGTTGCTGCTGCAGCTGGGCCACCTTTCGATGTCCCCGCTTTGCTGCTGTCACTCATCAGGGAGTTTTCCTCTTCTAAATTGTTTGTCAATTTATTATTATTTTTAAAAAAATCAACTTTTCGGGTGCCCGGCTGGGACTCGAACCACGGACCCTTGGCTTAGCAGTCCGTCACCTCCTCCTATGTGCTACTGCACTTATATAAATTTGTTAGTTAAAAGTATACAAAAGCACACGCGAAGATTATTTTGAATTCTGTAAAAGCCGAAACACGTCTTATGGCTAGCACAGTTGATGATCGACTTGACAGGGTGTTCTAGTACTCAGGTGTATGCGGAATTCCACACACTATTATTATTATGTTTATTTGTATCTTCCTTCTTTCTTTATTTAATTTTTTCCTTTATTTTTTTGGAGCAGGGTCGCTACAAAACTTTTTAGTTTTATTTAATTTAAATTATTAAAACTAAAATGAAAATGACCCAAAAGGCTTATGTGTACATGTAAATTTTTCTCATATTCGTAAAGATTTTGCTTTGGAATGCTCTTAACTACAGCGGGTGTAAATTTAAAACATAATTTAGCGTTTCGTTTCTTAGCCTTATCACTCAGAATAAAATTCCTTTTGAACACTTTTTGTCCAATTAAAAACTTCTTTGTTTTGCTTCGCAAATTATATTTGTTTTCGAAGGTTTTGTGGCTATTTTCTAAGGAATCTTTCAGATGTTGGTGTATGATGTTCATTTTACAACTTTTCGGTAAAATTTCAAGTTCTGAATTGTTAAGTCCCTTAAGCTTTTTGAGTAGCGCGTAATCATGGCCATGTTCCATCTTCGATTGAACGAAAAGGGCTTCGTGAGGAGACATTCCGATTGCTGCGTGGGTGGTAGTACGAAGGGCGCTAGATATAGACGAAATATGTCTGTCCCAGTTGGTTTGATTCGGTTCTTTGGAGATGTATGAACGTATGGCTGTTAAAATTGAGCGATTTACCCTTTCGCTGGCATTTCCCTGTGGTGAATACGAAACTGTTCTTACATGCCTAATGCCGTAATTAATTAAGAATTTCTGGAAATCTTTTCTTATAAATTACTTTCCGTTGTCGGAAACAATGGATTCTGGTACACCGAAAATTGAAAAAACCTTTTCGACTAAGAATTTGCTCGCTGACATGCACGTAGCTATGCGCAAAGTTTGAATTAATACTAATTTAGTCAGTTGATCGAGACATATTATCATGTAAACGTTGCCTTGTTTTGAACAAGAAGTCGATGAAAATGTGCTGGATAGGTCGCTCAACTAAAAATGATCATCCTATAGGCGGTCTTAATGTGGAATTTTGGAGATTTTGCTGTCTTACATACGCTGCAGTCCTCGATAAACGCCTTGACTTGCACCGCCATATTAGGCCAGTAAAAACGCTCACGCAGACGATATAACGTTTTTGCAACTCCACCATGCGAATCCTTTGGAGGATCATGTGCCAAACGAACCAAGTGAGACGTCAGTACAGAAGGAATCCACAATTTCCAAGTTTGGCCATCCTCCATCGGATTACCTGTACTGAATTTGACCTTCTTATAAACAAAACCTTCTGTCACTTGAAGATCGGGCAGTTGATTTTTATTTTTCTCCACCATTTCTATCAATCTATTATATTCATCAGATTTAAACGATGGATCTGATAGATCGACATGTAGGACATCAATTGGGTTGACATTAGTTTTATTACTTAACGGAATCTCATCTGTGCAATGAACGCGAGAGAGTGCATCAGGTACCACATGCTGTGAACCCTTTCGATGTTCTATCTCAAACGAGAAACGTTGGAGTTTTAGACTTCATCTTGCAAGACGTCCACTCAGATCCTTCTGACTCATGAGCCACTTTAGACTCGCATGGTCAGTCACTATTTTGAAATCTTGCATCTCTACATAAGATCTAAATTTGTCCACTCCTAAGACAGCCGCTAGGCACTCTAACTCCGTAACACTATAGTTTCGTTGTGCAGCATTAAGTTTATGTGAATAGTAGTAGATCGGCCTTTCCATACCATCTTCATCTACTTGACATAAAACGCAACCTATACCAAACGTTGAAGCGTCACATAAAATTATAAAAGGTTTTGAAAAATTGGGATTAATTAGAACAGGACCCGAAGTAAGAGCACGTTTAAGTTCTCTAAAAGCTTCTATTGCTTCCGGACCAAAAACAAAGGATTTTCCTTTCTGAAATCGGACTTGCGATGCTTGAGAAATTTTTAATGAACCTTCTATACCAGCCGGATAAACCTAGAAATCGCCGTACTTGTTGGCCAGTCTTTGGTATAGGAAAATCTTGGATTGCGGCAACTTTGTCGGGATCAGTCTTAAGACATCCACCCCCACTATATAGCCGAGGTATTTAGATATTTAAAGCAAAATTAGCTAATTCCTTAAGAACACTCATATGCTCTTCAAATGAACTCGAGATACCCAAAAGATCATCCAAATACACAAATACTTTTTGTCTCAACTCATGTGGGACCACTTTGTCCATAAGTCGACACAACCTCTGGGCTGCACCGTGAAGACCAAATGGCATAACCACAAATTGGTACAGGGGCCTGCCAGGCACAGAAAACGCAGTCTTTTCCCCTGACGACTTCTCCGGTGGTATCTGCCAGAATGCGTGCTTCAGATCCACACTGGAAATGAAATGCGTATCTGAAGCTCGACTCAGCAGTGCTTCCATATGATGAATGGATAAGCGTCTGTTTTTGAACATTTGTTGACTTTGCGAGAGTCAAGGCACAAACGATTTTTTCCATGTTTTTGTACCAAAACAATCGGCGAGCTCCAAGAGCTATTGCTCTCCTCAATAATGCCCATCTCCAGCATTCTATCCAACTCCTCATACATAAGCTTTTGCACCGCTGGAGACACGGGATAGTGTCTACTTTGGTTTGATCTTTTGATAACTCGTGAATATTTGGGTCGCATTCGACTACAGGTATACTTGACGCAATTTCTGAAAGTAATTTGGGAGCGATCTCAAACAGCTTCCAAAAATTGACTCCCAAGTACAATTGCTGCTCCCAGGAAGGCACAAGATAAAAAGTTACGTTTTTAGTTTTACCACGGTAAATAACTTCAGTGGATATTTCACCAACAATACATTGCCGCTGACCACTTGCAGTCCGTACATTCGAATTAAACGCCTCATAAGTAACTCCAACGTCTTTTAACAACTCTAAACAACCTGCTCCGAGACAACTTATACTGGCACCACTGTCCAGTAGACCAAACATGTTTCTGCCGAAAATTTTTATATTCGCGTATGGGCGCTCGTCACCATTGTCCACAAGACAAGTTGCAGAGATTGCTTTAAAAACATTAGATTTATTTTTAAAGCGTTCTCGAAGTTTCAAAATTCGCATCGATGGTTTTGAATTGAAAATGCGATCTCTGACTTCATAATACTTTTGAATTCGGTCGTGAAGAGGGAGGTTTAGGCTTTTCTTCACTTATGGAATTTTCAGATATTTCGTGTGGTCGCTTTAATATGGTAAGTCTTGGAGGTTTGGCTAAAGGTATTTCATTGTCAATTTTTATTTTTACATCATAAAGTCTTTTAGGTAAATCAGGTATTTCAGGTAAATCAGGTAAGTTAGTACTTTCATTAGTTTTATTTTATAAATTTTTGTTTAAATTATAGTACTCATTATTTATTTTTCCGGGATCTTTGTCTGAGGGCAACTCTCCCCGGAAGTTGGATCGCCCTGCTTCCGGTTTCCCGCACATCTCGGAAAATTAGGAGATGTCGTGTTTTGGAAGCCACAATTATAACAAAATAATGTCGCCTGTGTGCTCGGGCATTCTCTATACGAATGACCCTTTTTCCTACAGTTGAAACATATATATAAGGACGTATCTATCTTCTCTGGAGGATACGACAAAGCATCAACCTGAGTACGTGACTCATAACGATCTGGCTAAAATTCTATCTCTGAAATTTGTTTCCGGAAGTTTGTGGTTGGATTTGCTCTTAAACTGGATGAATCCTGTTTATTTATATATCTTTCTATGGTTCTGCAAACATGGACCATTTCAGGTAAGCTGTTCATATAAAATGTTATCAGAAGCTCTCCAATTCGTCTTTTAACATTTTGTTTTAAGAGATCAATAAGTTCTCTTGGAGTCTTGGGTCTATATAGACGAGTATTAAGCTTTTGGATTTCGTTGAAAAAGTCATCAAAACTTCCATGAACTCCTTGACGTCGGTCGAACATGATGCGTGACAATTCAGTCAGAGTCGGTTTCTAAGCTTCTAAACTGTTTAAATAGAGCTATTCGAAATGTACTCCAGTCAGTGTTAGGATGTGCATATAGATTAGGCCGGAGCGCTGATGTATGGGGAAAAAATTAAAATGGAATATCAAAAACATACCCCCCGCAAAAGTTGTGTCAAGTCTTTTTAATATTTTTAAGATTTTTTTTTAATTTTTAAAATGACCGCTAGGGGTCGCGCATCGCAATTTAAAAAAAAAAAAACAAAAATAACTTCGTTTGGGTCATTTAATTGGCTTTAAGAGCACTTTTTACTTTTTTAAATGTCCACTAGGGGGCGCGCACTTCAATGAAAGAAAAAACAAAACCATACGTGGTAGAACAAAACAAACGCCCTTAGTATCTACTCATTTTAGGAAACGCTTTTATTTTTTTTAATTCTAGATTATAAGAAAACCAAGTACAATTGTTGTATTTTTAATTTGTTTTTATTTTTTTAAGTTTTATTTAATATAATTTTTTTTTGTTTCTATATTTGGAAGTTCTTTTCGTTATATTAACGTATTTTTAATGACTTCATCCCTGTTCTTAAAGCCACAAACAGTTTGGGAATCTTCAGTCACCAGCTTAACCGCTCTTTCAACTGCTTGGCTGTGACAAGGAAACTGTTTTAAAAGGTTAGATTTGGTAGTTTCTTTTTGTCCCACAATATCCCAAAGTTCTTCTTCGGTAAAATCTTTTAGTACTGGAGGCTCAGTTAAACGGTGATTTTCAGTTTTCCACCAATCTATTAACTGGAAATATTTACCTGCTTCGAATTGAAAGTTTGGGAGCTGAAACTTTCGGACAAATTCTTCTCTGGTGTTGCTGTTGACTGCTGCTCTAGCCTTAAGTACGCGGCGAAGATCTAGCTCTCGAATATTTTTGCGGTCATCGAACAACATAGCTACTAAAATGTTTTCGCAGTGTCCAAAATATCCGTTCCGTGAGAAAACACCATCTACGATTCCTTTCAAATCATTTGGCAAATACCTTGTCAACTTTATAGATTTGAAAAAATGTTTCGCATCATACACGAAAGAAGGTTGAGATTTTATGTCAAACCACATTACTGCGTACACTTTAGCAATATACTCAACTATTTGCTTTAATGGCTTATCCGGGGATTGTTTTGCAACATACACTCGAAGAATGCGATTAGCAGTCGTAAGCCATCTCGAATGTACCATTGTTCCAGGGTTTTTCTCGAAAATTGAGACTTCTCGGACACCATCGTTTATGGCTTTGCATATTTCATAAAAATACTTTTGGTCCGAGCTCAGACAAGCCAATGGTATTTCCGGTAAATTTATTCGAACTGCTTGATACTGAACGACGCCTAAATTTTTACAGTTCTTTAAGTGCTTTCCAATTCCTCCGGAGAATGCGCTTGGCCCAGTTGTTTTACCGTACAGTTTCAAAGGTAACTCGTTGGCATGAAGTAAGCAAATAGACCATTGCAAAGTTCGCTGTATTTTCGTCTCAATTTGCCGAATGATTCCACCTCTTACCCCAGTATTAACATTGGTACCGTCGCATCCAATAAGTTTGAGACTATTTACTGATATGCACGATTTTTCCAAGAAGTTTATTATCTCATTGGTAATTGTCTCTGCTTTCCCGTTGTGTGGTGTGATATGACCCAGGTACTGGCTATCAGGTTCTCCAATCAACACAATATGCTCTTCAACCACATTGCCTTTGGCTGTTTTTGTGATGTCCTTGCGACCGAAAAGTCGAAGTAAATGCCCACGGGATGCCGGTTAGAACTCTGATCCACTTCCATTCTTTGTTTGGATCTCTCCCTCCTTATTTTGCTTCTATCAACAATATTTGACCGATCCATATCATTAATAACTCCATAATCCGTTAAGACGGCTGTAACAATAGTTGCTGTTGCCCTATCAGATATCTTAAATCTGTCTGTGACCTTCGCAACGTTCGGGAGAGATTTACGATTTAAATTACAAACCGCTTCATTCTCTAAACGTGGTTTTTTTTCTGGCGAGGGTGACATTCAGATCACAGACTCGATGTCGGAATTAATTTGGGTTCCATCGTCTTCGGTTATACAATCAGCTTGGGTGTTTAAAGTGTCTGAAGTTGAAGATGTAGAGCTTGCAAATCTTCTTGCGAGAGATCTTTGGAGCTTAATGGTTCCAGGAACATCAACTGTCCCAATAGCCATTTTTCTTTGAGATCTTTGATCTTCCAGGAAGGAGCGTTCTTTTACCGGAACTTTTTTGTCTTTTGGACAGGAACAACATTTAAAATCAACGCACTTACAAGCACTAATGTCAAAGAGTCTTTTGGCATCAGTTTTGAATTCCTTTAACTGTTGTTGAAATGCATTGCTGGTTCTTCTAGCTTTCGGTGTTTTTATGAGAGCACTTCTTTTATCGTTGAGTTTATGAATCATTTTTTCAACACTGAACTTACCAACTGTTGGAATTGAAGACATTACGTATATTTCCATGACCTTCGTAGCTGCGAGAAATATTCGCTTCATCGATGAGTTTTCTTCATCTTCGAGGAAGGTAAGGTAGCGACAAACATCTTCGTACGTTGGCAGCACACGCAGCGATAACATTTTCCCAATTCCAAATACCTGGCAAGTTCTTTTTCACAATAACACTTGTATTTTTAGTTCATTATTGTTTTCAGCTTATATTAAAAATTATTTTCCGCTTTTTTAGTATGATGGGTTTTAAAAGCGTGTTTTTTAGTTTTTTTCAAACTATATTTATTTTAAATAAAGTTGATATAAATAAAGTAATCCAAGGTGAATCTTTAATGTTCGAATATTCTTTTGTTTAACAAAAAACGCGAGTGAAAGCGAAAGGTAATTCGATTTAAATTGAATTCAAATAACACGAAATGCAAAGCCTACTTTTATTTTATTTAAAACCGAAACGGCTTTTTTTTGAAAATAGAAGGCAACTTTGTTTTTCATTTTAAATAGTTTTGAATTTTCTGAACTGACAAAAATCATATTATTAAATTGCAAATACTCTTCAAAAAATGTAATTAAAAAAACTTCTCATTTAAATTTTTTTTATGAACTAAAATTGATTGCTTTTTTTGTTGGTTTTCCAATGTTGAAAACCTGACACCGAACGATAAAAAAAACGAAGAGCTTTTAAACAATGAATAGAACCTTCTTCAATTTGTTCATATTGATACATACCTAAGTTATAGAGCGACGGATACACTGAAAAAAAAAAAAAAAAAAAAAAAACAAAAAATCGAAAAAAAAATCAAAAACAAAATTTTCTCACGCACTGCGCGACCCCTAGCGGTGAATTTAAAAAATTAAAAAAAATCTTAAAATTTATTTTTTAACCATACGCAACTTTTGCGGGGGGTATGTTTTTGAATTTCCAAAAATAAAAAAATCACTCCGCCCTAATATAGATACAACCAGTACCACGTCTCTGCATCACCGGTAACGAATTGATGAAAATTTAAAAATACTTCCTGCCATGTCGTATTATAACATTCCCTCAGCCTACTCAATCTAAATATGAAGTCGTCAACTGTCATTTTCTTGGGATCGAATTTTATACCCCATTTATGATAATCGGTTCTTTTCGAAGAAGACACGGATGTGGCTCTTGAAGCGTCAGTTGGAGGTACGGAAGCGGGTGTTTCTGAATCCAGATTCAGATTTTCTATTCTCTGCAGGAAATTATGAACATTTTGGCTATATTCTTGCTCAGCTCGGGAAGTTTGAGTTGAGGCAACAGCTTGGTGGGTTTCTCTTAACTCTTGAGGATTTCGTTGTCTAACGACATCGTAATTTTCATTTGGGTTCCGTGTAGGAGGTGGTATGGGTAAATATTTTTGAATAGTAACTTCTAATAGCCTTTGAATCTCTTAATTTTCTTTTGCGAACTCTACTTCTCTTCGACGTAGATCGTTAGTCTGACTAAGACCAATTGCAGCGTTAACTACAGTCTGAATATGCTCTGTCAGGCTCTCATTATTTAAATCGCGAAGATTGTCGCTGTTGTTATCCATCTGCGAATGCGATGGGAAATTTTCGTTCTGACTTGGGTTATCCGCTTCGTTTGCAATAGGTTTAGAAACTACCCCTGGAGTTGTTCCAGCTTTGTTTGTTGTCAAACTAACCTTTTTTTGGAGGCATATTAAAATTTTTTTAACATATATAAATATCCGTAGAATTATTAAGAAATTTGTTCAATTAGGATTCAATTAACTATAAGTAGAGGTATGTTGGTTTTTAGGTACGTAAGAAAAGATATAATTGACTGTAAAGTTAGGGAAATAGTTTTAGGAAAACGTATATCATACATAAACATCCAACCTGTATGTCGTATGTAGGTTTATATAAATAGATATTCAATTAGTTGCGAAAATGTAAAAGTAGAATTTTAAAAATATTTAATAATAATTATATATTTAGATATTCATCAAAAGATTAGATAGTTTAAGGAAATTGTATTCAATTCATAAAAGTGCTAGGGTTTGTACAATGAGTGTACAATCGATGGTTTCTTTCGTATGAAATAATTAAAAATAATGTGGTAAGCATGCAGACCTTACAACACAAATATCCATTTCAAAGTCTGAAATGTTCAGTTGGAAACTTAGGTGTGTAGTGTGTTTCCATTGCGAACCCTCCCTCTTAGTCATGTTACATATGTATGTATGTATAATACGACCATCCTTAAAACTAAGCGTACAACAATTTTAATACAAGAGAATGTTAAAATTTTAAAATCAAAAAATTGACCGGCCTTTGTCCTTATCAAAAAGTAAAATTTATACAGCGCAGCGTTTAAATAACTGTAATTCAGAAAGTACCAGTAAAGATTTAAGGAAATAATTAAATTCAATTTACATATACATTTAAATTAGACTTTTTTCAACACATACAATATTTCTTACATAAAATATAGCTACGAGTAAAATCGAAGAACTTGGTATATAGTTGAGTTTTCGTATTTAATAAATTATTTATTTTAAAAAGATAAATTTAAATAAATATAGTTTGAAAAAACTAAAAAACACGCTTTTAAAACCCATCATACTAAAAAAGCGGAAAATAATTTTTAATATAAGCTGAAAACAATAATGAACTAAAAATACAAGTGTTATTGTGAAAAAGCGTTGGGCGCATTGGCCATATTTTTTTTTCATATATCGAGCGCCCCAAACTTATTCACAATAACACTTGTATTTTTAGTTCATTATTGTTTTCAGCTTATATTAAAAATTATTTTCCGCTTTTTTAGTATGATGGGTTTTAAAAGCGTGTTTTTTAGTTTTTTCAAACTATATTTATTTTTAACTTTTTAGTTTAACGTGCTTTAAAAGCGTGTTTTTTAGTTTCTTTTTTTAAACTGTATTTATTTTCACAGATTTGATGTTTTTTTTGTGATTTAAGAAAACATTGAAACATTTCATTGACCCATTTAGTTGATTGAAATTGTAAATGAAATTGGAATTATTTATTTATTATTTAAAATCTCGTAATTTTAATTAAAAAAAAAAAAAAGTCACCATAGGTAGGACTTGAACCCACGACCCTTGACGCTCAAACTGAAACGTGACCGCGCTTTAACCAACTGAGCCACCGCAGCACTTAAAATGAGGGAGTCTATTAATATTTATAAGCGCATAATAAAATCACGAAAAAGCAGGAGCTGTGGGATTAAAATATTTAATCCTGGTAATTCTGATAAGGATATTGAGCTAAACTTATGAAATTATTGTTTTGCCACCGGTTCTTGATATGTGTACAAAATTTTATTAAAATCGGTTCGTGTAAAGTGGGTCAAAATCGAGTGTAAAGGTGTCGGTTACATACATACATACATACATACATACATACAAGTGAAGCTAATATAAGCGTGTTAAAAAAAGGCTCTCTACTTGCTGTTCAAACATGAACATACCCTAATCTATAGATAACTCAATGTTTATGTCAAATAAAGATAAGACAGATCATCCTAAGCATACACTGACGGTTATCTACAGATAAATAACATTTTCATTTAAGATAAGACAAGAAAATTGCATATATATAATAACGTAGTGAAATAAAAATTACTATTCATTCGACTAACAAATGAGTTTTACTCAACATTTGGTCCTTCGAGCAATATTAAAAAATTTCCCCCACCAGTGGTAATAGATTTTTAATGAAAGAACAAATGTCAATGGAGCATTATCAGAGCTACAAATACTGATAAAGTAAAAAATAAACGTTGTCAGAGCTGTAATACTGACAAGTAAGAGAAAAAAAAAATCGTATTCAGTAACTAAGCGTTGTCAGAGCTGAAATACTGACAAGTAGAAAAAAATCATGTTGAGTGCAAAAGCGTTGTCAGAGCTTAAATACTGACAAGTGAAAAAAAAAAACATATTAACATAAAAAAAAATTCAACAATGTCATCAAACCATTTAAAAATAATTCAAAACAGGTTTCAATCCTAAAAAAACGTGAAAAATTATTAAAAGAAGGAGAAAGTGTAACAACGCGGAGCAAAAATCAAGAAATTCTTGTCTATGCTGAAAAGAAAATGACAAGCTACTTCCTAAGCTAGATATTATTGATGTTCCCTATTTTAAGTAGGAGTTTAAATTAAAGTTCAAGTCGGGAAATGGGATGATCTATTCTATTTTTTGGGAAATTGAGAATTTTTATACATAAAGTGAGAAGTGGTGAGTTAAGGAAGCAACAAGCGCTAATAGGTAAATATTGTGATGCTTTTTTGTACGAGGCTGAGGTAGGCTCGTGGTTGTCCAGGGTTTTACCCAAAGAAAGCAAAAAACTTGGGTTTAGAGTTTCAATACTCCAGCAAACAACTTTTATTTCGGTGTTTCTTAAAATTCAACTAACAAGTTATTTCATATATTACTTAATCTAACATGTGTTTCTTTTAACTAACTAACACGGTTATTCATATACTTCACAAATAATAATGTTTTAATAATCTAACACGGTATTTCATATAATATAATTTCTCTAATTGCAACGGGGGTTCCGTCCCCTGTCCCTAGCACCAACTAGGGAATAAACGGTCGGCTGACGCCTTGTCCGGAATACACTTTTAAGAAGTGGATAGCGGAATGAAACAGGGCTCAAATTCCCTTCGTGTCCGTGGCAGTAAACCAGCGGAATAAACGGTGCTCTACCCGCGGCGGTAGGCGATGTCTGTAGCTCCCTTAGAAGAAGGTCGCTGCGGAATAAACGTTGAGGTTCCGTCCTCTGTCCCTAGCATCAAACTAGGGAATAAACGATTAGGCTTAAGCCTTGTCCGTCGTACACTTAGAAGAAGTGGACAGCGGAATAAACATGGGGAAAAGGATTTTTAAGGACCCAAAAAATTCGTGGATAGCCTGTACCGGAGTATTAGCCTTCCTCGGGTTTTCTAACCTTTCGTACTCAAGATTGGTACACAACTGATGAAAGTAGAAGACGAATTCCCATCACTTTTTCACTTCCCCATATGATATTTTCGGTTGGAAGTGGATGTGAATTGTAAAAAGTGCGAATGAAAAATCACATAATAAACCTGAGACACCCGTTTTAAGCTTAGCCACTGGCTTTGGTGTGTCGTTGCGTGTGCTGGCGTTGGTGTTGCGTGTGCGCGTTCGGTGACATGGGTCGGTGCGGCGCGGCGTCGGAAGTGTAACGCTTAGTTACATTCCCCCCTTTTATTCGGTAGACGAGAACCTGAAATCTATAATTCTCCTTTTTTTTATTATATTTTTTTTTATATATTTTTTTTATAAATATATAATTCATTTTGTCAAGAAATTTTGAGGAAAGAGGAAAAGAAGTGAAGAAGTAGAAGCTCGTGGTATTTGTCTTCGATTAAGTTATAAAAAACCTCAAATAAAAGCAAGAAAAAATAGAAAAAAATGTGATTAAAATTTACAAATCAAACAAGAAAAAATTTTGCGGGATTTTAATTGTTTATATTTGTTCTATTAGACATCTACTATCTTCTGTCTTAAAAACTAGATAGGATCATAAATGCTCTGGGAAGCCTCCGAACCGATTTAACTAATCAAATAAGACAAGAAACTGAAAACTTGAATCCCAAACTGGACAAAATAGTTGACAAAAGCCATGACCTTGAAGAAAACAAAATTATCTAGAGTGAAAAATTAAATACATAGAGAAAACATTAAAACGAAAACTGTTTGTTATTTATAACATCGATGAAACAGACACCGACAACGAATCTCTACAAAACCCACCTTGGACTTTTTCAACAGAATTCTTGACATAAAAACACATCATTCTGGGATTGATTTTATGAGACGAAATTGGGAAAAAAGGAGAAAAGACGCGTCCAATTTTAGTTGGATTTACCACCCAAATAAAGAAAAACTCCATCATGAGCAATAAATTCAAGCTAAAACACTACAAAGATGCAATAATTTACATTAAAGATTAAATGATGAAAAATGACATAATGAAAGCAGACATAAACAACACTATCATAGAAAAGGTCATAACAACATAATCAAAGACTATTTCTAAAAAAAAATCTCCCCAACCAGTCATAACAAGAAAAAATCAATACAAACACAAAAAAAGCTCCTTGACAATGAAAACAAAAAGAAAACATGGAAGAGAACAAAAATTTATGAACACGAAAAAAAATCATATGAATCAGAAAGAAAAGAAAAGAAAATGATTTTTCAAAACAGGGACACCAACAAACCAAAATACGAGGACGGTTTGATAAGTCCGTGACTTTTTGAATTAAACATTTTTTTGTGGAAAATAAACATTTTATTTTTCTACATAATCACCTTTTAGCTCTATACATTTAGTCCAGCGTTTTTCTAATTTTTGTATTCCCTCCAAATAATAGGTTTTCTCAAAGCTCTTAAAATACGCGTTTGTTTAATGTTTCGGTAATGACTTCTTCATTAGACTCAAATCTCTTACCACCCAGTCATTTCTTTAGGTTTGGAAACAGATAATAGTCACAGGGGGCTAAATCTGGAGAATATGCTGGATGGGGTAGCAGTTCGTATATCAATTCGTGGACAAGTGTGCACACGTGCATTGTCTTGATGGAACAGCAATTTCTTCTTCGCCAAATGCGGCTGTTTTTTCTTCAAGTCAATGTCCAATCTGTCCTACAGCATGAGCCAACTCACACACTTTCATTCTCCGATCATCCAATATCATTTCATGGATTTTATCGACAATTTCTGGTGTGATCACTTCTTTTGGGCGACCTGCACGTTCGGCGTCACTAGTGCTGGTAAAAACACAATGGAACTCTGTAAACCACTTCCTTAGCATTGAAATTGATGGTGCCGAGTCCCCGTAGTATTTATCAAGCTTTTCCTTTATTTCAGTGATGGTTCTTTTACGTATTAAGTAATGCTAAATCAGCACACGAAATTCACTTTTTTCCATTTTCGTAAAAATTCACGAGGTTGTCTGCTTTGAATGGCTATCAAACACCAACTGCATGACGTAGCTTGCTCAAAATTTGACAATTGCCCACTAATAGATTACAGTTGACGGCAACAATGTTGCATTTGGAATAACTGCGCGGGAAATTCAAAAAGTCACTGACTTATCAAACCGCCCTCGTAAATAACTTTCAGAAATGGTCAATCAGAATTAATCAAAATGTACTTGACAAAACAACCTCGAGCATCAAAAAAGACCAAGCTAAAGAACAAATAAATATAATTACCTCCTCCAGCCGGCTTGCCACCGTGAGGAATGTAAACCCCCCAAAACACTTGACTAAATTAGGTAACAAAACCAACAAAAAATACCCTCACATATGTGCATTTAATATGAGAATATTATAAACAGACCAAAAAAAGGAAGAACTAAAACTGACGTCATCAAACATTGAATTGGACATTAAAGGATTATCTGAGACAAAAATATTTGGACAACAAATAGTTGAAAATAATACCAGCATACTCTGCACTATAGGAGAAACGAAAGGCTTATATGGAGTCGGTTTTCTGATTAAAAACGATTTAAAAACACACAAATACGACATAAGTTTCCTTAATGAAAGGATGTGTAGTATTAAACTGACCATCATACAAGTTTATTCTCCGACAAATAAAGCCAGCGCCGAAGAAATTGACACATTCTATGACAATCTTGAAAAAGTGTACCAAACAATAAAAACAGAAGTAATGTACATTATTGGTGACTTTAACGCAAAGATGGGAAAACAAGAAGAAGTACATATTATTAGAAAATTCCGCTATGGACAAAGAAACAGAAGAGGAGTTAAACTGATTAATTGGATACAAGAATTAAACTTCACCCTTGCAAATTCATATTTTAAGAAAAAAGACAAATTTGAGTGGACATGGTTATCACTAGACGGAAAAACAAAAAACGAAAGAGATCTCGTATTAACAAATAAAATTAAAATGATAATGGATATTTCAACACTACCTTCATTCAAATTTGACAGTGATCATAGAATGGTAAGAGCAAAAATAAGAATAAACCACTGTACATTTAATAGGAATCAACAAAAATACATCACACTTAAAAAAATTACCACGGAACAGAAGATAGCATATAACGAACAACTTGGCAATAAAATAAGAGAACATATAGATACAACTTTCACTACAGAAAACATTCAACATACTTATGACGTCATAGAAAATATCATCAAAAGCTCATCAAAAAGCATAATCATGAAGAAAAAAACCCAAAAAACTAACGAAATATCACAGAACACAAAAATATTGATTAACAAAAGAGAAGATCTGAGAGCTAAAGAAAATCTGACAGAAACTGAGAAGAAAGAACTAAAAGAACTGAAAAAAACTATACAAATAAAAGCTAAAAATGACATACATCCATACAATGAGACAAGAACAAAAGATATAATTAACAAAATAAAATAAATTAAAAAGGCCAAACAATTTCTATAAGACGAAAAAGACAAAACAGAACACAAAGAGAATGGACATCAATGAAGCAGCAACTGAGTTTTTTGAAAAATTATTCACATCAATGGACTATTCAACAGACAACATACCTACATTTGTGCAACAATTCTATTGGCGATTCGAAAGTATTCAATGAAGGAGATATTAAGTCCATTATTGACAGTTTAGGAAACGGAAAAAGTGCTACACAAAAATGAAGACAAAGAAGATATAAACAACTACAGACGAATCAGCTTAATATCGACAATTTATAAACTTTTTTCCAAAGTATTATATAAAGAGGTTAAAGACTCACTAAATAACAAACAGCCGAGCAAGCAAGCTAGATTTCGAGAGAGATTTTCAACTACTGACCACCTCCAGACCATGAATCAATTCAGAAAAATATATAGAATACAACAAACCACTATACCTCTTCTTTATTGACTTCAGCAAGGCCTTTGACACTATAGAGCACAAAAGTATATGGACAGCACTGAGAAAACAAAACATTAATCCGACTTTTATCCAAACTTTTACGAATTTATATTATAACAATACTGCAAAAATAAAAACCGACAAAATCGGTCGAGAATTCATCATAAAAAGGGGAGTTCGACAAGGAGACCCCATTTCTCCGCCACACTTTTCTTCAATACTCGAGGACATTTTTCGCAAGCTTAACTGGACCAATAGATTTGGAATAAACATATTATAAGGAGAGAAATTGAGTAACCTGAGATTTGCAGATGACATTGTTTTGCTTTCCGAAACACCAGAAGGCATAGAACAAATGTTGAATGAACTTTCCACGGAATGTAAGATATACGGACTAAGATTAAATCTATAAAAAGAGGCTGGGTGCGACCCATACTGATAACTTCCCATTTTGTATTTATTGTACAAAAATATCGATTTGATATTCGTCAATATTTTATCATTTCTTAGTTATTGACAAACGCATTACGCTGAAAATAAAATACATTTAAAGTCAACATCATTGCTTGTTGTGATGATATTTAAGTCGAAAACCAATTTTTGTCACTTTTCTGTAAATTTCGGTTTTAGTTTTTAATTTTTCGTAAAAAAACTTTCAATTCGATATTTGTAAAAATTAGTGCATATATTAATAATTGCATTTTGTATAAACTTAAATAAATTTGAAGTCAATATCGGTGCTCATTCTCGAGATATTCAAGTCAAAATACAATTTTTACCAAACTTCCTTAGAATTTTCTATACTTTTTTATTTTTTGTAAAAAAAACTGTCAATTGAATTTTTTCGAAAATTATATGTTATGTTAGACAGTATTTTCTATAGTAAAAAATTATTTTGAAGATGATATCATTTTTTCTTCATTGTATATTTGCGCTCAAAATTTTGTTTTCTTAGTTTTTATTAAAAAAAAAAATAACGGTAAACAATAAAATTTATTTGAAGACAATAGGATTATTCGTTCCTGAGATATTTGCGACAAACTGAAATGTTCACTTTTTTTAAAAACTGCTATGGTAAAAAAATCCGTTCTACAAATTTTCTTTAAATTCCTTTCTGCATTTCATGAAGTTATAACCTATTGAACACAATTTAATTCGTGTTGATATCTTTATTCATTCTCGAGAAAACGTTGACAAAAAAGGGGTCTCTAACGTACGAACGTACATACGTACATACGTACGAACGTTCGCACACACACACACAGACATTGTGAAAAAAGCGTGGGGAGCTCGATATACGAAAAATATGCCATACAATGCGCCCAACGCAATAACACTAGTATTTTAAGATCATTATTGTTTTCAGCTCAATTTAAAAATTATTTTTAATTGTTTTAGTTTTATGTGCTAAGCGTGTTTTATTAGTTTTTTTAAACTATATTTATTCCGTTGTGTTTTACTATTTTCATTTTTGTGAAAAAAAAACAAAATATACCAAAAAGTGTCAAATTAGAACAATATAATAAAAAATTGTGAATACATAATTTAATTCAGTTTCCGATTTACACGTCTATATACACTGAGTTACAAAAAAAGTGGCGCACCTTGAAATTTTGCTATAATTTCATAAAAGATGGACAAAAAAATATTTTTTTAATGCAATTTTGTTTTTGGAGGTAAAAATAAGTAATTCACATAAAAAAGGAAAAAAAAAGTTAAGAACCTACGAATGAAGAATAAATTAACAAAAATAAGCAGAAACTTCATAAGTTAACATTTTAAATTTTTATTTTTATTTTTTTTTAACGAGTCTTGTTTCCTTTCTAGTAGTGGGTATTTCAACCCCAAACATCTAACAAATCTTTAATTCGCCTGAGAGTACCTTGGATTAGGTTCCTTAAGATAGTGTCGTCCAAATTGTCCCATTCTTCAATTAGAGCAGATCTCAGCCCACTAAGTGTCTCGGGAAGGGCAGGTCGCCTCCTAATCATTCGTCCCAGCATGTCCCATACATGTTCGATGGGATTCATGTCCGGGCTCATCACAGGCCAAGCCATCACGTCAAATTCGACTTCTTGCAAGTAATCAGTAACACACCTGGCAACATTTGGTCTAAAATTTTCCTGATTCAGAAGGAAGTTTTCGCCAGTAAATGGTGTGAATGGAACCACATATTCATCCCAATTGTTAGTGATGTAATATTTGGAGTTCACCGACCCCTAAACTAACTACAGCTCGGTTTTTCCTTGCATAGAAATACCTGCTCACACCATGACGGAACCTCTCAAGAAATTTTCAAGCTGGACAACTGTTACCGAAGAGTATCTCTCGCCTGATCGCCTCCACACTCTGCTATGTGCATCTGGTGACCGCAGAAAAAACCTGGACTCATAAGTAATAAGAACTCTGATCGAGTCAACCTCGGTTCATTTTTAGTAAAGGCGAGCAAATTCCATCCGCTGGCGTTTGTGCTTTATCGTGGGTCTTGGTACACGAAATGGCCTTCTTGCTCTCAGGCCACTCTCCACTAATCACCGCCTCACTATTTGTGCATTCCCAGCCCTCACTCCAACGGATCTAATTCTGTGAGACAGCTCAACCTCTGTTTGATGACGATCTCGAAGGGTTTGAAGTACCAAATATCGATCATCCCTTGCATCAGGTGTACTCTGGTGTGACCTGAACCTTGACACCGGGCTACGCCTGTATCTTAATGGTTCTTCTAGCGTCGTCTCCGGTTTTTTAATCATAAAAGCGGCATACCGCACACTTCGTTCATCCTCAGCCAAAGCCAACCCCCTGGCGAGTTCTTCTGCCGTTATTTTGCATATTTTTTTTCACAAAATTATTAAAAAACTAATAAATCAACCAATTAAAATAAGCCTAAAACATTTAACTTATTTAAAAATTTACGGGGTCACGGAAGCAAAAATCCGTACATCTTGCATCTGGTATGAAGAAATGATTATGTTGGGGTTTTTCCAAAAGAAATTACGTATAACAAGAAAAATGGAAAAATAATTTGCAAACAAATACACAAATATACCACTTAACTAAAACAAAAATAAGCTTTGGAAAAACATAGCGGTATATTGTCAAAATGATAACAAAACATCAACAAGTATGACTGCGCCACTTTTTTTGTAACTCAGTGTATATAAAAGAAAGTCTGTTTTTTTGTGTTCGTTCACTAACCAGCCAAACCGGTTGGCCGATTTTCTTATTTTTTTTTTTTAATTAAAGAGGAATAAGAGTAGAAGGTTTAGGGAAGGAAAATATGTTAAACAAAGAAATTAAATTTTGGTCGCTTATTTCAACAATATTTAGGAATTTTCGCACAGCTGAATTAGTAGAGATCGTGGTGTCCTGGTAAGATCTCCGGTCTCAGTCGATCACCAACTGTACTAGAGAGTGGACGTGTTTCGGCTTTCACAGAAACTTACAATAAATTCACCGCGAGTTTCAAGTTTACTTTTAACCAGGCAAATCTTAACAGTGCAGTAGCACACAGGAAGAGACGTCGGACCCAGACCCGAAGGTTTCGTGTTCGAGTCCCAGCTCGGGCATAAGTTTTTTTAAATTAGAAAAAAAAAAACAAAAAAATTTGGAGAACAATCCCAGCGAGAGGAATTCTTCCGAGAATGGAAGGGAAAAAACTTGCTGGGGCGTCGAAAGGTGTCCCAAGTAAAGCAAGTGGTAGGTCACCAACGCAACGGCATCAGCTACTGGTACAGCTACAGCAGCGGGAACAGCGAAAGCAGACCAGCCAGTAGCAGCAACAACATCAACAACAAGCAAGCCGTCAACGGCTACAGCTACTGGGACCTCGCAAGAGGCCCAAAAAACAACAGCAAATACAGTAGCAACTGCAATGCCAGCCAATGCTACTAGCAAAAGGAGGAGGAGCATTCGGTGTACACCGAATTTGGTGAAGCGTCGCTTCACGTTCGCCTTAGCTGAGCTGCCAGCTGCAGGCAAGGAGACGGTGCGCAAAGCCAAAACCAAAGCAACCGAAAGATTGCAACGGCAATTAAACACCTCACATCAGATGACGACATCGAATAAGTGTCCGAAGATGGTGAGGTAAGGTTCAGGTCCGGGGACAGCAATAGGTTTGAGTTCCTGACTACAGCGTCGTCCTCGGACGAAGAAAAAGACGGCGAGGTAGAAGAGGCCCAGTCCATCGTAAACGATCTATACGATGAAATAGAAAGTAACTGCTAAAAAAGAAGCAGGAGGCGAGCCGGCGGAAGGAGGCTGAGTTGGCTGAGTTGCGAAAGCAACAGAAGCAGCAACAATAACAGCAGCAGCAGCAGCAGCAGCAACAGCAACAACAGCAGCAGCAAAATAAAGCTTCTAACAAGCCTTCAGCAGCGCCCGAGCCGCAAAGGGTGTCACAGCAACAACAACAACAAAAGCAGCTGCCCAAAATAAACACAGGGGTGGCACAATCAGGACCCAGTACATCGGGGGGCCCAAAAAAAGTCCCAGCTGCCGTAGCAGTACCAGCAGCAGTAGCACCACCAGCAGCAGCACCAGCAGCAGCAACACCAGCAGCAACCACGGCCTAAGTCCGAAAAAGTGCCACCAATTCGTACTTATAAGGTCGACCTACAGGAGGTAAAACAGGTATGTAAGTCGGCCACTAAGAATAATTTTATCTTAAAAATAATTAACGAACAACAAAAAAGGTATTCGGTACAATGCTTCACATTGGCCGACTACAAATTAGTAAAAGAGTGTCTTAGAGAAGCCACCGCTGAATTCTTCAGCTTCA
This sequence comes from Scaeva pyrastri, assembly GCA_905146935.1. NCBI lineage: Eukaryota > Metazoa > Arthropoda > Insecta > Diptera > Syrphidae > Scaeva > Scaeva pyrastri. The sequence goes on from LR989929.1 coordinate 46,906,552, forward strand.
CTCCTAAGAGTAAAAAAACCAAAAACGGTCCTGTTAAAAGGAATCAGTTGCTGCACGGAATCTGGAGAACTCCTAGATGAGCTCCGTTCAAAGGCCAGTGATGACCTCGAATTCGTCGGGGTCAAGCCATTCACCACGGTAAAGTCCAGGCGGGAGGGGCATAAACTGCCAATCTTTCTTGTAACTATGTCGCCCCAAAGTAGACTGGAGAGTCTAAGGAATATCACCGTCCTAGACTACCAGGTTATACACTGGGAAAAATAAAAGAGGCATGACGACATGCTGCAATGCATGCGCTGCCAAAGGTTCGGTCACGCTGCAGCCAACTGCGAAATGCAGTTGCGCTGTGTCAAATGCGCCGAAACCCACAATAGGGGAGATTGCAGGTTATGGACAGAGCGGGTCGAAGACATGGCCCAGCTCAGGTGTATCATCTGCGGGAACGAGGGGCACCCTGCTAATTATCGGGGCTGTCCTAAGGTCCAAGAGATACGGGAAAAACAGGCCAGGCAAAAAGCCGCAAGTCTACCCGTAAGACAAGCTCCAACAGCAAAAAGTGCAGTCGTTAATCCCAATATTTCTTACGCCAACTATGCGAAAGGAAGGGAAAATACGAGACAGGGACCACCACCGGTCGCCCCACAGGTCCAAGTGCCTCAGGTGTCGGCGGGGCAGCCAGACATTGTATCCTTGTTGCTGAGCATTCAAGGCCAGTTGACAGGACTGCAAAGTCAGATCAGGGAGCAAGGCGAAAGAGTAGATTATCTCTACTCTTTGTTGCCTGGCCAAGCGCAAATTCAGGGTTAAGGGCGCGCCGCCGAAGTCGCGCCTTATGATCCTAGGTTTGAATGTAAATTCATTGATTAGGATCGAACGAAGAGCCACTCTGTTTCAGTTGTTGAAAGACCACAGTCCTGATGTGTTTATGGCTAGCGAAACTAAGCTAAACCAGAAACACAAATTGACTCATAAAAATTACAATATCGTAAGAAGGGATCGACCCAACTCTGATCAAGGAGGCGGTGTTGCAATCTTCATACGTAAAGGTATTAATCATAAAGTTATAAACAATAATGATTTGCGAAAGCTTCAGACCTTGGAAGTCTGCGTCGTAGGTGTTTCCCTCACTAGAGGTAAGCGCTTATATTTGATTAGGGCTTACGCGGCTGATGCTCCGCAGCCAGCTAACTTCATCTCAGAGCTCGAGATTCTTTTTAGAGTACCTACTTAAACTGGGCTTGGAAGAGAACTATTTTATATTGGCAGCAGATTTGAACGCCAAACATGGTGATTGGGGAAATCAAACAAGTAACCCAAGACGTAATCATCTAATTAATTTAATGAATCTGTGCAGCCTTGAGTATGGTGTCGACCTGCTGGCTACTGAAAGGCCATCATACCCAAGGAGCGGTTCTTTTCTGGACCTTTTGCTATACGATACAAGACTGACAGTAACTGACAAAGTGGGTAATCACCCACGAAATTGTCTACAGACAATCGACTACCACAGCCACCACCGCCGCTTGGCTGCTTTAATGCAGATCCCCAACGAGCTTGTGGAACTGGACGAATTCGTTCCAGCACATTCTTACAATTATAGTAAGATGCGCTGGCCACGTTTCACCCAAGTTCTAGCAAGAGAACTCCGCTCGAGTGACATATCTCCGCCAAACAACAGAAACGTGACAAACACTGAAATCGACCAACACCTTGAACAGATGGACAGTATAATAAAACGAACAATGGAACGGACATTACCGAAGTACAAAGAACGCGACGAAACAAACGCCTACAGTAACGCAACTATAGACGCACTTCATAGATATTAAAGCGGACTACTGACAAGAGATTAGGACACTGAAGTCGTCAATTAAAAACGTCAACATTCTGATCAAGGAAAATTAAAGATTTTCTATTAATTTGTACTGGGACAAGAAAATTCGGGCCGTTAATTCTAGCGACCCGAGTATGTTCCCGCAAATTAATAAGATTTTCCGAAAAAATTATCAAAACGACCTTCCGTGTCTTAAGATTCAGAGAACGACAGAGAACAGAGACGTACTTCTGACAGCGCAAATTAATCTAGAGGAAGCCGTCTTGGACGATGACTTCTTTGTGATTGAGGATCCGCAGGAGAAAGTGGAGACGATTGGTGCTGCTTTCCAGCAAGTGTATAAGGTGAATGCTTGCACTCGCCCGAACCACGACCTGGAAAACAGGGCCCTACTTCACCACTTCTACCTGAAGAATGATATTACTCATTGGCGATCCGAGAACTGTGGTTTCCCTTGCTCATCCTCAATTCAATAAAGAACAAAAAGTCAGCAGGTGTCGATGGCATACCCAATGTTGTGTTGAGATATTTACCGATTGAAGCTATTGACATTTATACTACACTGTTCAACAACGCGCTGAATAATGCATATTATCCAGTGCGTTGGAAGACAGCTGTGGTGCATCCTCTCCCGAAAAAGGGAAAGGACAACTCCAACCCTTCAAATCTTCGTTCAATAAGTCTTCTTCCAAGCATCAGCAAGGTATTCGAGAAGGTAATCAATAGGGCTCTGACTAAGTGGGCTGCGGACAACACAATAATTTCGGATAATCAGTTCGGGGTCAAGGCAGGACATGACTGTATTCATGCCGCATCTAAGGTCGTTTCTGATATCCAATGGAACAAGTCCAAGAAACAATGCACGGGTGCTGTTCTGGTTGACTTAGACAAGGCCTTCGACACCGTATGGTTAGAAGGGTTGTACCTAAAACTCACCAGACTAGGCATCAGTAAACCGTTATTGTATATGCTTTATGATATGCTCAATGGTAGACAGTTTGTTGTCAAAATTGGCAATGTAACCTCTACCAGCATCTTCGAAATTAAAAACTGTCTTTAACAGGGTGCGGTAAATTCGCCGATCCTCTTCAGCATTTATACGTACAGAACGGCCCGAAAGGTTGAGGTTATTAGAATTCTCTTGCAGCGTGACTTCGAGAGGATTCAGCGATATTGTGACGACTGGAATCTGAAAATAAATGTCCAAAATTCGGAGACAATTCTGTTCCGAACTCCGTTGGCTAAGGCCACGAGAGATACATGTAAGAATTGGCGCAAGATGGTTATTGTTGGGCCTGACCGGCGGCCATTGGTGTGCAAAAGTGTAGTGAGGTACCTCGGTATCTGGTTGGACTAGAAATTTTATTTCGACAGACATATAAATGCTGCTCTGACCAGAGCCCGAGGAGCCCTTGCTCTGACGAAACGGCTGTTCTACAGCAATCGGCTTGACCCCAGGGTGAAGGTAATTTGCTACATGGCCCTCATACGGCCAATGCTAGTCTATGGTTGTCCTGTTTGGTTCAACATTGCCCCTTCCCAAATGGAGAAGTTTCGGGTGTTCGAGAGGCAGTGTCTCCGGAGATGTCTCGGTTGGTATCGGACACCAGAATCTTCTTATTTGCATTATTATTCAAACGAGGTCTTATACAACGGAGCTCGGATCAACAGAATTGACAATTTCGTGATAAAACTTGTTGGGGGTCACATTGCGAGAGCTATGACTTCGACCAATAATTTGATTTTCGGGGCGTTCTATCCTAACGACGAATACTTCGGTATGGCACGCTTGAGCGGCTTTATCCCACCAGAGGCATTCCTCTATTTAGACCAATGCGGCTTGATATAGGATAGATTGGCAGTACCGCTTATCTACCACGTCAGGCGTAGAACCGTGGACCGGCGACTCTTATACGAACGAGACATCCTCGCCCGAGATGGAGCGGAGCTCCGGTTCAGTAGGGCTGTTTCCGAACAGGACCGTATTGATAGGAGAAGGCAGGAGAACCAGTTTTGGTGGCTAAAACAAATTAATATGGGGTTAACCGGGGAGGGGTATTTTTTGCCTTGGCCGGCATACATACTTGTTTTTAGTCTTAGGTTAAGTAGATTAAGTAGAGTAGGGACGGTGGCACTATAATATAAAGAATCAAAAAAAAAAAAGACAATTACAGACATAACATGGACAAACAAATTTAAATAGACATAGCTTTTGCCGCTGTGGGTGTTCTAGTTTTAATTAGTTTGTAGGTAGGTTAGGGGTAGCTTTAAGTTTTATTTTAAGGACTTAGCATGTAAGAAAATAATAATAAAAAAAGTTAAAGATGTTACTTTTTCAAATTTTCTAGCAAAATAAACGTAAAAAAAATAAGAAAAAAAAAAAACAGTAATTCATAGGCCGAAAGGCATAAGTTTTAAGTATCCATGAATTTCTTAGAGCGCCCGTTAAGGGCCAGTAAGTTTTATTTGTAGGTATCATTAAGTAGGCTAGTTTACTGAATTTTGTCTAGTATGTAAGTAGTTTTAAGATAAAATGAATAAAAAATTTGAATTAAAAAAAAAAAAAAAAAAAGATCTCCGCTCTAGATGTGAATGGTCTTAAGTTCGATTCCTGTAGTTGGCAACATTTTTTTTTTAATAAAAATGCATGGTCTGAACCAAAGTTTTAGTAAGGAAACGACAAACAATGAATTTTATTTGTTTATACTTTTTTATATTTTTTATCCAATTATAGCAGCAAAAAAATTATTTTAATTAATTAATTATTTTATTCAGTTGGAGTCGATATCTCTACCCGTTCTTGAGATATCGCCGAAGAAAAATATTTCTCCAACGTAGGAACGTAGGAAAACGTATGTACACTCACACACACAGATATCTCTCTAAAATGACAGATATATAGGTATTGTAAGACCTTAAAACGTCCAGATATGTCAAAAATTTCAGTTTGACAAATCGGAGCGATAACAATAACCTCCTATGGTCGTTTGGAAAGTTAAAAAACTATTTTTGTAACGCCCTGGAAAGCGGGCGGGGGTTTCGCTGGTAATTTATATAAAAAAAAAACAAGTCCCGCTCTCGCAAAAACAACGTTCTCACAACGGACACTCCTGCTTGTACCCCAAACAAAGATCTCAGTAGTTCGAAGAGTGAAGATTCCAAAACAAAAGTAATGGAACAACGTTTAAAAGAACAAAGTGATTATATAATAGAACTATTGTCTAAGCATATAATCGACTCTGAGAAGAGAATTTCAGACAACATTAACAATCAAATAAATCAATTAAAACATACAATCGAACACACTCAAACTAAAGTAAACGAACTTGAACTAGAACTAGAACTTACAAATGCTAAAACAAATATCGTGACTGTGACACTTAATATTAATTCCGAAATCACACAACTTAAAAACTCACTCCAACTAGTGTAAGAATATAGAACTATGGCTTGTGATGCACTTCTCTCTGGCATACCACATATGGTATGCTTGAAGAGAATTTAAAATCAGTTTTTAACTTACTCTGCAATGTTATACAAAGTAAACCACCGTCAATATGCAATATATAGTATGTCCGCAAAGTTCACTCAAAATCGCAATTCCAAAGACACTCATATTCTTGTCAAATTTAATTCGCCGCTCGCCGTATGAGCGCAATTTTGTTTTAAAGTCAATGGCTTCATTTCGCCAACAACATAGGAGAGAACTTTCTTTGCAAGATATTCACATTAACTCAAATAAGTTTTTATACATGCGCGAAGCTCTTACCAAAAAGAATTATAACATCAGCCGCGGTTTATTGGTAATCTATCCCTAACATAAGCCGTGTTTTATTGGTAATTGAAAATACTAGCTAGTAAAATTTTACATGGAAAACAACAACACCTCAAAAGTGAACAAAAATAAGCTAGTGTTTATCCATAGTAATTTAGATAAGATAGAGTTTCATCTAGTTAAATGTAGGGGCAGTCAAGAAGTGCAAAAAATATGCAAATGTTGGCAACATGAGGGTGTGTTCGGTAACAAATACACTTTTTTTACACTTCGCCTGCATTGAAAAGTGCAAGCGATCCACAAATTTCAAACCAAACATTTATTTGGGTTCAAATTAAAAAAATGCAATTATTTCGTTAAAAAAATTTATTAAAATCAATACTTTACAAAATTTTTAAAACTTTTAGGAACAATTCATAAGAGATAAAATAATTTTTTTTAGGATTAGTGTATTTTACCGTCACATATTGTGGAAAATTTATTGAAATAGGCTTGTTCTCATTAAGAAGCTGACAAAGGTTGCTTCCATAATTGCATGGTTGTGAAAGTCTGACGAATGCATACCTTTTTTAAATGTACATGTTAAATGTTCGATTTTCTTAAAAGCAAAACTCAAATATTTGTTGTGCAAATGTGAAACTATAAAAAGTGACAAGCAAACATATTTTTTTTTTACTTTAATATGATTGCAATTGATCGCATGTATACAATGCATGTATTTATAAAAACACCCAAAGTTATATATATACGGTATTGAGTAGAATAAAATGGTAATTTTGACTCTACAGGCAACTTGAAGTAACTTCTTATAATTTTTATTAATTATTTCTTTATAATTTCATATTGAATTTTGTCTTTTAATATTTTATTTATTGAATAAAAAGAATAAAAGAATGTTTACTATCCAAATAAATGGTCTGTGTAATAAATTCTATAATACTTTAAGGAAAATAGTGCACTACGATTATTCAACCGGTCTTTAAAGTTGCCAGAAACTTAGTTCAATATTTTTCGTTCTTCCAAATAAACCAATAGAATTGAACAGGGAGTTGATAAAATGGTAAACTTTAATCTGTGTGTCATAAATATAACAAGAAAATCAATATATTTTCAAAGTTTTACTACAAATATAAGTAAAAAACATTCGAAACCAACACGGTGTGCATTTCCATGCAAACTTCAACTCAACAACCGTTTTCATGCATTTTCCAACTCGACCCAATAATTTACACAATTGTACAATTGTACATTCTTCGAACGCGCCCAATGTAGAATAGCTGTTGTTTATTTTCATTTAAAACTCAAATTGAGTTTTTAACTAAAATGTAAAGATGTTAGCCAGAAATTTCTTTAACAAGTGAGTTTGTATATTTACAACTTTTGTTTGCAATATGCATTCAATTTTTTCTATTTTAAAGTGCAAATTTGCCTTTTATATTTTGTGTGTGACAGAAGATTTTGAAATTTTGACATCAATGATTTGACAAATAATGTAGGGACACCAACTTTAAGAAGACAAATTAAAAGTGAATATAGCGTTTTATTGGTACTCGAATACTATGTTAGGGATAGATTACCAATAAAACGCGGCTATAGTATTCGAGTACCAATAAAACGCTATATTCACTTTTAATTTTTCTTCTTAAAGTTGGTGTCCCTACATTATTTGTCAAATCAATGATGTCAAAATATTAAAAATCTTCTGTAACACACAAAATATAAAAGGCAAATGTGCACTTGAAAATAGATAAAATTTAATGCATATTGCAAACAAAAGTTGTAAATATACAAACTCACTTGTTAAAGTAATTTCTGGCAAACATCTTTACATTTTAGTTAAAATCCAATTTGAGTTTTAAATCAAAATAAACAACAGCTGTTCTACATGGGGCGCGTTCGAAGAATTGTATAAATTATTGGGTCGAGTTAGAAAATGCATGAAAACGGTTGTTGAGTTGAAGTTCGCATGGAAATGCACACCGAGTTGGTTTCGAATGTTTTTTTACTTATATTTGTAGTAAAACTTTGAAAATATATTGATTTTCTTGTTATATTTATCACCCACAGATTAAAGTTCACCATTTTATCAACTCCCTGTTCAATTCTATTGGTTTATATGGAAGAACGAAAAATATGGAACTAAGTTTCTGGCAACTTTAAAGACCAGTTGAATAATCGTGGTTCACTATTTTCCTTAAATTATTATAGAATTTATTACACAGACCATTTATTTGGATAGTAAACATGTTTTTATTCTTTTTATTCAATAAATAAAATATTAAAAGACAAAATTTAACATGAAATTATAATGAAATAATTAATAACAATTATAAGAAGTTACTTCAAGTTGCCTGTAGAGTCAAAATTACCATTTTATTCTACTCAATACCGTATATATATAACTTTGGGTGTTTTTATAAATACATGCGATCAATTGCAATCATAATAAAGTAAAAAACAAATATGTTTGCTTGTCACTTTTTACAGTTTCACATTTGCACAACAAATATTTGAGTCTTGCTTTTAGGAAAATCGAACATTTAACATGTGCATTTAAAAAAGGTATGCATTCGTCAGACTTTCACAATCATGCATTTATGGAAGCAACCTTTGTCAGCTTTTAATGAGAACAAGCATATTTCAATAAATTTTCCACAATATGTGATGGTAAAATTCACTAATCCTAAAGAAAATTATTTTATCTCTTATAAATTGTTCCTAAAAAATTGTAAAAATTTTGTGTAGTATTGATTTTAATACATTTTTAACGAAATAATTGCATTTTTATAATTTCAACCCAAATAAATGTTTGGTTTGAAATTTGTGGATCGCTTGCACTTTTCAATGCAGGCGAAGTGTAAAAAAAGTGTATTTGTTACCGAACACACCCTCATGTTGCCAACATTTGCATATTTTTTGCACTTCTTGACTGCCCCTACATTTAACTACATGAAACTCTATCTTATCTAAATTACTATGGATAAACACTAACTTATTTTTGTTCACTTTTGAGGTGTTGTTGTTTTCCATGTAAAATTTTACTAGCTAGTATTTTCAATTACCAATAAAACACGGCTATCTTTAAATGGGCAATGAACTTAAAACAACAAAAACTTTTATCATCAGTGTTTACCTTACGAGGAATTGTTTACATAAGACGCAACAACAACGAAGCAGCTGAGCCCGTCGAATGTATTAAAGATTTAAACAGGGATGTCAACTCTATTAATTAATGTACTTTTTTCCATACTATTTATTAATTAAATTTGTATTCTTATTTTCGTTTTTTCTCTTTTTTTATTATCACTTTCAATTTCATATTTCTTACTTATTATTATATACTAAAGTAAAAATTTGAAATAATATTTCGCATAATATATATACATATTTATTTTCACTTATATATATTTTCGTTTACTGCTGATAATTCTTTTCTGAGAAAATGGTTTCATATAATACACGTTATTATGATAAGAGTCTTGAGTCGACAAAGGACAGGTCTTCGTGTATGTCACATAAATGCTCAAAGTTTGCTATGCAAGATAGATGAATTTCGGTACCTCTTTGAAGAATCTAATGTTGATGTTATTTGTGCGTCCGAGACTTGGTTATTGGCCGAGTATAATAATCAACTATGTGCACTTAACGGATATAAAGTTTCTCGAACTGACAGGAAACGTTGTCGAGGTGGAGGCGTTGGTTGGTTAAAGGTTAAATGCTTTTCTGCCGAAAACAGCGAAATCGAATATCTATATATAGAATTGCAAAATGATGATGAAAAGCTTTTACTTGGAACTATATACAGACCTTCTAGGAATGTTTGTTTTTCTCTTCTTATGTCTATATTGGAACAAATTTCAATAGTATATCCCAATCCCAATACAATTTTGTGTGGTGATTTTAACTGCAACTTGTTAAATGTTAACACGTTTGCCGATGATCTTTCTTCTCTTAACTTACACCCTGTGAATACACTAACTGCGACGCATTTTTCAAATTTTGAGCCCACATTATTAGATTTGTTTGTTGTAAATAACAAAAGTAATGTTGTTTTATATGACCAACTACCTATTCCAGCTTTCTCAAGACATGAACTTCTTCTTAATCTATGAGTTCAATGGTCAAATTCCCGCTTAAACTTTTAAATATAGAGATTTTAAAAACATTAACTATCCCACACTTCTTTCTGATGTTCAAAATACAAAAGTATACGATCGTTTAATTTTTCAACAATACCTCCTGAGGATGTGGTTAAAGGTGTTCTCGCCATTAAGTCAAAAGCAATGGGGCTCGACGAAATGCATCCAGTATTCTTCAAACTTTTGTTACCCTTTGTATTACCATTTATTACATTTATTTTCAATTCAATTATTAATACTAGCGAATTTTCCAAACCCAATGGAAAAAGCCAAAATTTTTCCTGTACCCAAAAATTCTAGATGTATCAGTTCAGACCCATCTCCAATTCTCCATACTTCCTTTTTTGTTTGAAAAAGTATTGCAAAAGAAAATAAGCAAATTTCTCGATAAAGAAAACTTATTATCGTCAAAACAGTCAGGTTTTCAGAAGAAAAATAGTTGTATCACTGCAATCTTAACGGTAACAGAGCATATTAGAAAAGCTGTGGATCAGAAACATGTAACATTCTTAGTATTACTAGATTTTTCTAAGGCTTTTGATATGGTTAAAACCCTGCAGTAGTCGCGCGGATTACTATTGTCATCCACTAATGCAAAATTAAGTATTCCCGAAAAACTAGTAGTGGAGATTCTTCGTCTCTTTTAGTACTTACAGTTAAATAGTTGGTAATTGGTACGTGCGCTCAGTGAATCGCAAGTCCGGGTCGTGGGTGGTTGGATCACGAGAGCTTTGTGAAGTTGCGTGGATTACTATTGTAATCCGCGCGACGACTGATGCAAGTATTTTTTGCACTGGCCGATCATATGGAAAATGTCAAAAATTTGTTTTCTATGACTAGTTCAGATACATTTGTTAATAATATGTTTATCATTCTTAGAAATCAATAATTAGCCAAGAAATTTAAAGTTTATTTTAATTTAACAGAATTTTAAACTGAAGACCCTTTTTTTCCATAAAAAACGCCCAAGTTTTTTTGTTTACTTTAAGTAATATGTTATTGAATTTTGAAGTAAACTAAATTTAAAAAAATTAAACCATCCTATTTATTTTTTAAATTTTTGAATGGATTGCATAATGTAATCCACGCGACGAGTGGTGTAACTTTTTGGTGCGCGACGACTGCAGAGTTAATCATACCATACTATGCGAAAAACTTTTACTTTTTTACAAGTTTTTCCCAAACAATCAATCTGATACAATCATTTTTAACAGAAAGATGGCAAGCTGTCGAACTAAATAATCAAATATCAGATTTTTTGTTAAATACAAATGGTGTTCACCAAGGATCCATTCTTGGTTCACTTCTGTTTTCAATATACGTCAATGAACTTCCTTCTACAATAAAATTTTGTTCAACTCGATTATACGCAGATGATACACAGTTATACATAAGTTGTCCCTTAGGTCTCATTGGACATACAGTGGAGTGCATCAATGAAGACCTTGAAGAAATTAAGCGTTGGTCCTACACAATGGTTTAATGATCAACCCGAATAAATCAAATTGTGTAATAACCTCAAGAGATTTGTCTTACTTTCCCTCAATTATCTTTGATACTTTTCCCATAGAGTTCGTTGAAACAGCAAAAAATCTGGGTGTGATTTTTAATCGAAATTCGACTTGGCACATGTTGCTTACATATTAGGCAAGACATACATATGTATGGTGTTCTACGGAAATTGTGGGCAACACAGTACTTCACCCCTTTCAAAATACCAAATTTACTTGCAAAAACTCTTTTAATACCATTAATGACTTACGGTTGTGAGATTTTTTGTAATCTTGATTACGAAAGCTATGTTATGTTTTGGCCTTCGACGTTTCGATCGAATGTCTAAGTACACTAAGTGCCTATTAGGGATGTCTTTTTAAATATCCGGCTTTAACCTTATTCTCGGATATACTTTTTAAGGCTGGGTGTCCCAGATCGGCAAACTCAAACTTCATGTAAATGACTTCATCTGTATTAGTGACCTTTTTTTGTCATGAATTTCATGGCATCATCGCCATAATATGTGGCCAGCGGAATTTTGTTTTTATTTCTTACTCTCTCTCTACACTCTTTTTGAACAAGAATAGAGTCGAAGAAGAAAAAATTATAAGATCAATAACACGCTAAAGTGGGAGAAGTAAGGAAAAAACAACAATAATAACCAAAGAAAAGGACAGTCTGCGCTGTAGATATGTACGTTTCCTTTCGATTTCAATATTTTCTCAAAAACAGGTCCTGATCTCGTTTGCACTGAAATTGTTTTTGTTTTGCCAAAGAACAATAAATCCCCTCTCTATTGACACAAAAAAAATCGAGATGAAATATAATAAATATAGTTTGAAAAAAAACTAAAAAACACGCTTTTAAAACCCATCATACTAAAAAAGCGGAAAATAATTTTTAATATAAGCTGAAAACAATAATGAACTAAAAATACAAGTGTTATTGTGAAAAAGCGTTGGGCGCATTGGCCATATTTTTTTTTCATATATCGAGCGCCCCACGCTTATTCACAATAACACTTGTATTTTTAGTTCATTATTGTTTTCAGCTTATATTAAAAATTATTTTCCGATTTTTTAGTATGATGGGTTTTAAAAGCGTGTTTTTTAGTTTTTTTCAAACTATATTTATTTTTAACTTTTTAGTTTACCGTGCTTTAAAAGCGTGTTTTTTAGTTTTTTCAAACTATATTTATTTTTAACTTTTTAGTTTAACGTGCTTTAAAAGCGTGCTTTTTAGTTTTTTTTTAAACTGTATTTATTTTGTGATTTAAGAAAACATTGAAACATTTCATTGACTCATTTAGTTGATTGAAATTGTAAATGAAATTGGAATTATTTGGAATTACCCACACTGATAACTTTCCATTTTGTATTTATTGTACAAAACTGTCAATTTAATATTCGTCAATATTTTACCTGTTTTTAGGTATTAACAAATGCATTATGTTGAAAATAAAATACATTTAAAGTCAATTGCTTGTTGTGATGATATTTAAGTCGAAAAACGATTTTTGTCACTTTTCTGTAAATTTCGGTTTTAGTTTTTTATTTTTCGTAAAAAAACTGTCAATTCGACATTTGTAAAAATTGTAGCATATATTCATAATTGTATTTTGTATAAACTTAAATAAATATGAAGTCAATATCGGTGATCATTCTCGAGATAATCAAGTCAGATCACACTTTTTACCAACTTTTCATAGAATTTTTTGTACTTATTTATTTTTTGTAAAAAAAGTGTCAATTGAATTTTTTTGAAAATTTTACCAGATGTTAAGGACAGTATTTTCTATAATAAAAAAATATTTTGAAGATGATATCATTTTTCCTTCATTGTATATTTGCACTCCAAAAATTTTTTTTTAGTTTTTACTTTTTTAAAAAATAACGGTATGTTGAACTATTTTAAAATTTATACCAAACCTGTATTACATTGTTATCTACATAATAAAATTTATTTTAAGTCAATAGCATCATCCGTTCTTGAGATATTTGCAATAAACTAAAATTTTCACTTTTTTTTTAAACTGCTATGGTCAAAAAACCGCTCGACAAATTTTTATAAAAGTCCTTTCTGCATCTTTCGAAGTTATAACCTATCGAACAAAATTTAATTCGATTCAATACCTCTATTCATTCTCGAGATATCGTTAACGAAAAAAGGGTCTCGAACGTACGAACGTACGTACACACACACACACAGACATCTCTCTACAAATGACGAATTTAGATTCTAGGAACCATAAAACGTCCAGAATTGTCAAAAATTTCAATTTGACAAATCGGACCGATTACAATAACTCCCTATGGGAAGTTAAAAAAAAAAAGTCACCCATAGCTAGGATTTGATCCCACGACCCTTGACGCTCAAACTGAAACGTGACCGCGCTTTAACCAACTGAGCCACCGCAGCACTTAAAATGACGGAGTCTATTAATATTTATAAGCGCATAATAAAATCAGGAAAAAAAGCAGGAGCTGTGGGATTAAAATATTTAATCCTGGTAATCCTGATAAGGATATTGAGATAAACTTATGAAATTATTGTTTTGCCACCGGTTCTTGATATGTGTACAAAATTTTATTAAAATCGGTTCGTGTAAAGTGGGTCAAAATCGAGTGTAAAGGTGTCGGTTACATACATACATACATACATACATACATACATACAAGTGAAGCTAATATGAGCGTGTTAAAAAAACAAAACGATCATGACTTCTGCTACATCTTCAAACTAAAGGGTGCAAGAAGTAGGTAGATAAACCACTCACAATATTGTTCTGCATACTTCCCACCACGCGAATTGGACGTACACTTGCTCTAGTAAACTCATTGACAAAAAAAACTGGTTTGTCCTTACATATTCCTCAAATTCCAATAACCGGTTTTTCTATTGCATTTTCTGTTCTTGATACAAAAATTAAGAAATAACCAGCAATATCTAAACCAACAACAAAAATATTTGGGAGCGGGTAGGCGAGGCTCATTTCTTTTCCAAATGAAAAACATTCTCTCGAAGCGCTAATTTCGCAGTGGAATTACTGGGAACTGAAACTTCTATGTGTGCGTGTAAAAAGGAAATTTCAAAGGAAAAAACACCAATTTAGACACTTTTTCAAAAATTTATTTAAAAAAAAACATCACCGCAATTAGAATTTTGGAATTGGAGACCAACAGAAAAAATACTGAAAGCTAATTGTTATTTGGGCTTTTTCAATGAACATTTAAAGGGTTAATAATTTTTTTTTCGAAAAAGTCCATCCGTCACTCCCGAGATAATTAATTAAACTATTCAATAAAATAAAGAAAAAAAATATAGTTCAAAAGGCTAAATAAAGAATGAGGGATATTTAAAAGTTCTCAAAAATAAAACGTGTTTTACGTTTTTTTAGGTTTTTTTTTTTTAACTTTAAAAGTTAATAAATTAAAAAAAGAATTATTTGTAATACAAATATTTGAGACTGGCCTTACAATACTTTTTGTTTCGATAAAATATTTTGTAGATTAAAGAAGTTATACCTGTTCAAACACGCCAAACCCATTGAAAATTGCATAAGATTGGACTAATTTTTTGCCCATAAAAAAATTAAATTAATTAAAGTCAATCCGTCACTCCCTTAATTAACTTAATTACTTTCGAAAACACCAAAAAAATTAAATAAAAATCTTAGCTATACCAAAAATAAATGGTGCATTTTAAACTACTATCAAAATAACGACAAAATTGTAGTTTGTTTCACTTTCATAATTACTATATTATACATTTAAAAATTATAATGATGCAGTGTAGTAGCCCTGTTTATTGAGAATGCATTAATTTTTATTTCAATCAATTAGCATTCGAAATGTAAAAGTTATCGCTTTATTTGTAACATTCCAGCCGTTTTTTTGGCTGGCCACCCAGCCTTAACCATAAACCTTATGACCTTTATCACGAAATACGATATCTCAACTCGAATCGATCTTGTCTTTTAGTAATCCCACGCTTTAATAGTATAATCTCAGAAAGACAGTTTTTTATTAACTCAACACGCTTATGGAATTCATTGCCAGCTCAAATAAGAAGAAATATCGGCACTCCAATCCTTAAAAAACAACTAAATTCATGTTTGTCTAATATATAAATTTAAAACATTATTTTATGTTGTAAATACTTAAATACATATAAATTTATTATTACCATTTATATATAATGTGTACAGACATATTATTATCTATCATTTAATTAATAATATAATTCAATAATTAATTTATTCATTTTAAGTTTTCGAACATATTAAAGTAGTTATTGTTCAACATGAAAGCTTCACCTAAAAAAATAAAACACTTAAAATCGAGCTGGGCAGGTCACATTTCAATAATGCAAGACAACAGATGGAAAAAAATAGTAACCAAATGGACCCCACAAAACGAATCTAGACCGACAGGAAGACCAAATAAGGGATGGATGGATGATCTAAGACAATTCAACTACAACTGGTATAACGACGCAAACAACAGAGATGGGGGAGGCTTTTGCCAGATGGACCTAATGCGAACCAAAAAACTATGACGAATTACATACTTATATTAAAGAAACACAGATTTATTTTTAAAACAAGTTTTTTTAACTTCCCATAGGGAGTTATTGTAATTGGTCCGACTTGTCAAATTGAAATTTTTGACAAATCTGGTCGTTTTATGGTTCCTAGAATCTAAATTCGTCATTTGTAGAGAGATGTCTGTGTGTGTGTTTACGTACGTTCAAAAGTGCAAGATTGCATTCCTAATTGTTTCCCACAGTTTACTTGCGCGCGTGCAGGATGTATCGGGTAACCGTTGCGCTCGTGGGAACATGTACTGGATGTATCGGATTTAACTCTGTTGTTAACTCCTCCCTGCTTAAATCTGGATGCCCTCGTCCAGTAATTAAAAAAATGGAGCATCATAGATCTTCGGGACTTCTCAGCTGACTTAGCGTAGGTATGACAATTTTCTTGAAGGTTGTGGGGTTATGGAGACCTCGGATGGTACTTCTCGATGGGTTTCTTCATGCTTGATAGTGACTTTTGTTTTTTATCTTCTCATAAAGAACATTATCCCTATGATGCCTATGATGATCGTTACAGTGCCGTAAGAGATGGACTGATGGATAAGGTGGTTTACCTCGAGCTTCTCGATATGTTCTCTGTTTTTGATATGAAGTTCTCGCATCATTTCCAAGGAAAGGATTTCATTGATTTGCTTCTCGTATGGTTGTGGTTAAATGATCGCAGGTAGGACACTTACTGAAGATATCTCCTCAGAGCGATAGGTATGGTCCTTGATTCCAATCGTTGCATTTTGGAATTTAACGAGGAAACTTCCACTTAGGGAACGTTCGACTCCGATTACTGTAATTGTGTCCTCGAATTGGTTAAGGAAAATGACACCTTCTTCCATTATCTCGACACTAGGGATGTGTTGTAAGTTCGTGATGGAGCAGGGTGAGTTGAGGCTCTTTAGCAAATTGGGAATGCAATATTTCAATAATATTTTCTGAGTGGCAAACGGACAATTTTTTCAAAGTCTTACCTACATGGTTTCTTAATACTGAAATATTTCGGCTTGGTCCGATAATTAAAACTTATTTACTCTTGTAAATAAAAACAAAAATTTACTTTATTTTAAATCGCTCACAAAAATTCTTTATTCAACACTTTTAATTATTACTTTTCAAACACAGTCTTTACTTTATAGCAATTCACAATCAATAATAATCCGCTTTGCTTCCGAGCGCCTATTTATATACCTCAAATCGGTTCGAGAATCTGCTAGGTTGTTTTCGAAGCTTAACGAAGCAAGTTCCCCTCTTAACCACTAGATGTTTCTCGAAGCGAGTTCTCCTTTATTCTAATATAACACGATATTAAAAGAGATAAAGAGTGTATACATATAACATTGCCCCCTCCTTAGGATTGATCGTCCCGAACAAATCCATCGTTCTCATCACCACTGTAGCGATGTAGCCGGTCGCGATGTACAACTTTAGGTTTTCCTCTGACTCCCTTTTGTATCCGGTACACGACATCGTTGATTTTTGTAATGACTGTATATGGACCTTCCCAGTCCCGTTGAAGTTTCGGTGACAGCCCTTTTTGTCGATGGGGATTGTAAAGCCACACGCGATCTCCTGCTTGGAACTCTGTTGTTGTCGCTCGTATATCGTAGCGTGTCTTCATTCGGTCACTGAACATCTTTATTTTCAACCTGGTATTGTCGTGGATCTGAAGGAGTCTTTCTCGGAGGTCATCAATGTAGTCATCCTCGGCTTGCGGCTCCGACGTGGGACATCCAAATTTTATTTCGCTCGGCAGTCTGATGTTCCTTCCCATCAAAATCTCAGAAGGTGTATAGCCAGTTGATCTATGTCTTGCACTTCGATACGCCATCAAAAACAGTGGAATATGTCGATCCCAATCTCTCTGGTTGTCGTCCACAACTTTGCAAAGATGTTCCTTAAGGGTTCGGTTGAATCGTTCGACCATGCCATCAGATTGTGGGTGAAGTGGTGTTGTTCTTGTCTTCTTGCTGTCAAGAAGCCCACAAACTTCCTGAAATATGTTTGATTCATAATTCCTTCCCTGGTCAGAATGCAGTTCTAATGGAACGCCGAATCTGCTCACACAGTTGAAGACAATTTGGTCTGCGACTGTTCTGGCTTCTTGGTTTGGAATGGCGTATGCTTCAGGCCACTTGCTGAAGTAATCCATGACGACCAGAATATAACGATTTCCATTATTTGTTTCAGGAAATGGACCCGCTACGTCTACTGCAATCCTTTCGAAGGGTGCTCCGACATTATACTGCTGCATTTGGCTGTGGTTCTTTTTGTTCGGGCCTTTGGTGGCAGCACAGGTATCGCATTTTCGGCACCACTTCTCGACATCCTCCCTTGCATGTAGCCAGTAAAATCGTTGTCGAACCTTTTCTAGCGTCTTGTTCACTCCTAGATGGCCTCCCGAAACTCCACCATGCATCTCTCGCAGAACGTCCATAACCTTCGATCTCGGTAAGACTAGCTGCATTACATAAGACTTTCCATCTGCTGATTCCCATTTACGTCGAAGGACACCCTCTTGGACATGAAACGAGTCCCACTGTGCCCAATAGGCCTTCAGGGTCTGACTTCTATCGGAGATATCAGCCCATTCTGGTTTTTCCTGGTGTTCCTTCCAAGCAAGGATGGGTTCGATATCTGAGTCTTCTTGTTGAGCCTTCCTCAACTCGTCGTTGCTCCAACCATAAATAGTATCGGCTCTGGTTCGTTGGACAGTAACCACCTCTTTTTCTTCTTGTCGTCTGCAATGCTTACAGTCTTGCTTGCATGGTCTCCGAGACATTGCATCTGCATTTGAGTGAAGCTTCCCCTTTCGATGTTGAATATCGTAACCGTACGTCTGCAGCCTCTCAATCCACCTTGCCACTTGACCCTCTGGATTCTTGAAATTCAAAAGCCAGTTAAATGCTCCATGGTCAGTTCGGAGAAGAAACTTCTGTCCATAGAGATACTTATGGAAGTACTTTGTTGCCAAAATCAGTGCAAGAAGTTCTCTTCTGGTCACACAATAGTTTCTTTCCGACTTCGAGAGTACCTTGCTGTAATAGGCAATCACCTTTTCTTCGCCATTATGCACCTGCGATAGTACAGCACCTATCCCGGCATTGCTGGCATCAGCATCAATTATGAACGGTTTTCCTGGAGTTGGGTAGGTCAGCACTGGTGCATTACACAAGCGTTGCTTGAGCTGTTGAAAGCTGCGCTCGCACTCACCTGACCATTTAAACTGCTTTCCCTTTTCCGTTAGCTGATGTAGACTTTTGGCGATTTCAGCAAAGTCCTTCACAAAGCGCCTATAGTAGGTGGCTAGACCCAGAAAGCTTCGGAGTTGGTGTTTGTCCTGTGGTGTTGGCCAATTCTTCACGGTGTTAACCTTATCAGGATCCGTTTTTACTCCTTGGGATGAGATGATATGTCCCAGATATTTCACTTCGGTTTTGAAGAGTGAACACTTTTCTCTGTTAAGCTTGAGGTGAGCTTCTCGAAGTCTTTGAAACATGGCTCTCAGATTTGTACAGTGTTCGTCAAATGTTTTCCCGTATACTATGACGTCATCTAAATAGACCAGACAAGATTTCCATGTGAGTCCTTGCAGGACGCATTCCATTAGGCGCTCAAAAGTCGCTGGAGCATTGCAAAGTCCAAAAGGCATCACTTTGAACTGCCACAATCCGTTTCCTGTTGAAAATGCTGTCTTTTCTTTGTCTTCAGGATGGATTTCGACTTGCCAATAACCACTTTTCAAGTCCAAAGTTGAGAACCATTGTGCTCCTTCCATTGCGTCCAGAGTATCACTGATCCTAGGCAGAGGGTAGCTATCCTTCTTTGTCACATCATTCAACCTTCGATAGTCCACGCAAAAGCGGGTTGATCCGTCTTTCTTCTTTACCAGGACCACTGGAGACGCCCAAGGGCTTTTAGAGTTTTCGATCAAACCTTCTTCCTTCATGGTGGCTATCAGTTCTTCAACCTCACCTTGTTTGGCTAGTGGAAGGCGTCTTGCAGGTTGACGAATCGGCCTTGCATCCCCGGTATTGATTCGATGTTGCACCAGTTGCGTTCTGCCATATTTACCTTTCGGTGACGAAAAGATGTCTGCAAATTCTTCGAGGAGACCTTCTGCAGTTCTTCGTTGTTGGTAGCCAAGATTAGATGACCTGAGAATATTCGTCTTTATGGAGTTCAGCTCTTCGGACTTCAAGGATTGCCTTGACTCTTCTTCGTTGATCCTTGTTATAGCTGATACAGATTCGCATTGTCCGACAATCTCACCTTTTCTAAGCTAAACTTCATACGGCTTGATGTTCAGTATTCGTACCGGAACCATGTTCTTTAAAGGTCTTACAAGAGTCTTCCCAATGGTGACGTTTTGGGAGGACTTTACAGATGCTGATTCGACCATGAGGTATCGATGGCTGCCAGGCTTACCTTTCAATTTCGTCCACACGAATACTTCTGAAGAAGCAGGCAAAGTGAGTTCTTCATTGATGACGGTTTTCACAGATGGCGAGGTCTCATATGAGTTAGTCGCATAGATCATCGGAATCTCGATGTTTCGATATTTCAGGACTTGGTTCCTGATATCCAATATTACTCCGTGATCTTTCATGAAATCGACGCCGACAATGCACTCATTGCATATATCTGCTACCAGGAACAGGTGAGAGAATTCCAACTCTGCCATGCGGATCTTAAGATGTACCTCACCATAAACTTTTGCGGCCTCTCCAGTTGCAGTCCTTAGACGATAGCTGTTGGTGTTGTGGAGCCATGCCTTCTTAACGAGGTCTTGCCGTATGATGGACGCCGTGGCACCGGTGTCAATGGTAGCCACACATTTGTTGCCGTTTATACTTGCTTCCACGGTCAGGCTCTTGTTGTCACGTTTCGTTTGAGAAACCTGGATGTTGTTTCTGGGGCCATCTACACCAGGATATTCGTTTCCCGGGTGGGAAACAACTTCGGAAGCAAAATTGTTGGTGTTACTTTGAATATTTGAATAAATTCTGTTTCCACAGTGTTGGCATGTGGTTCCTCTTCGCGGTAATCTGCACTGTCGCTGTAGATGCCCAGTCTTATTGCAGTTCCAGCATCGTGCTGGTCCGTCTCGCTGACTCCTTTCCAAAGTAGCTTTCTGACAAGAACATTCTTGGACTTCTATTTCCCTTACGCGATGTACGTTTTGGGAAGCTTGTTCTGCAGCTTCCATCGTCAGAGTGAAAGCCAATGCTTCTGGTAGTGTTCGCTTTTCGGCAGTGCGGATAGCCCTTTGGAGATTTGTATCGCCCACAGCTCTCACAAAGGCTTCAACAGCAAGTTGATTTACTATCTCGTTACCAGCTGTTGGATATGCCAGGTGAACCAATCACTCGATATCTGCCTGAAGCTGCTGCAGAGTTTCACCTCTTTTCTGTGTCCTATTGTTAAGCTGAACTCGGAAGACTTCTGTCATGTGGCTATCCCCAAACCTCTGTTCGATTGCGTTTACCAGAACTATGAAGTCGCCACTCTTCTCCGCTGGGATGGTTTGTAGCAGTTCAGCACCAGATCCTCTTAAAGCAAGCGTAAGAGCAATGTATTTTTCGTGATCGTCCCAGCCGTTTGTTAACGCTGCTGCCTCAAACTGTTTCTTGTAGATTGACCACGGAATCTGCCCATCAAAGCTTGGAGGATTCACTTTTCTCTTCCTTGAGCACTTACCAGAAGGTTCTCGAGCTTTCATCTTTCGCACTTTTTCCAGTTCATTTGTAATGGTTTTGATTCGTTCGTCCATTTTCTCGAAACGTGCATTTTGCTTTTCGATAGTGTTGATTTTTCCTTCGAAGACCGCAAACCTGCCTTCTAAAAGGTTTCTCTGTTCGTCGAACCGCTCTAGAATATTCTGCTGTTCTTTCTTTTGGTCGCTTCTTTGGGCTTCTAGTTGCTTCAGGACATTCTGCTGTTCTTGCTTTTGGTCGCTTCTTTGGGCTTCTAGTTGTTTCAGGACATTCTGCTGTTCTTGCTTTTGGTCGCTTCTTTGGGCTTCTAGTTGTTTCAGGACATCATTCCTTTGAGTTTCTAGTTGTTTCAAAACATTCTTTTCATTTTCTTCAAATTTGGCTAAAAGAACTGACACCATGTTAGATAAGGCAATATTTGCATTTACCTCTTCCACTTTTGCTTCTAATTCGAAAGCAAACGTATCTGGGTCTTCATTTTGCTGCTCCAGATATTCCTGCAGCCGTTTAACGAGTTCAGTTTTTACGCCTGTCCCACTTAAGCCACGTTTGCTTAGTTCGGCCTTTAGCTCAGGGACAGTTAAGTCTTTCAAAACTTTACTCATTTTTTTTTTTCACTTCACTACTTCACTGTTTTTATTCTCAATAAGTTTTAATTCCACTTCTTACACCAATGAAATATTTCGGCTTGGTCCGATAATTAAAACTTATTTACACTTGTAAATAAAAACAAAAATTTACTTTATTTTAAATCGCTCACAAAAATTCTTTATTCAACACTTTTAATTATTACTTTTCAAACACAGTCTTTACTTTATTGCAATTCACAATCAATAATTAGGCCTATTCTGCCACATCTGTTATTCTGCTATGAATTTCCTGTTGTGAACCATAAAAGATTTCCACCATAAAAGATTTTTTATAATTGGTATTCAGAAGTTCGATCTTTTATAAAATTCTGTTATGAAACTTCGAAAACGAAATCTGTTAGCAAACAGAACTAAAATCTGTTGTCATAATCAGCTGTTATAATTAAATACCCACTGGAAATTGGCAAATGATAAAATAATTGAAATGGATTACCAGGACCAAAATAAAAGTAACCTGTTACATGCACACTCCTGGTATCCATACCATGGAATACTTTTGTACGATTTATGTATGTTTCAGGAAATACCATTGCACTTTATGTGGCGATGCTAAGAGCTTTGTACTCAACATGGTTCTCCCTTCCTTGTATCTATTCCCTGAAACATACCTATGTACAATGTACATCGATGTAAACTTCGGTATACCATGGTATGGACACTAGCAGCGTGTCTTGTCCACCCCTTTTTGTTAATCATATATAAATATAACTAACAATTTTTAAAAACTTATTTAGGGAGAAGACAACAAAAAATTTCCCAGGAGCAGAAGGAAATTTATTGCTCCTTCATGGAATAAAATCCATTGATAACAAAATATAAAAATTGTGATGCTTCCGTGCAATCCTTGTGGGAAAGTCTGGGAGTACTCTTAAATAGCACAAGCGGTGCCCATCACACTGTTGATGAGTGGAAGAAGGTAGGTAGAATGTTCTTTAGAAATCGTTTAATAAAGAACTAAATTACATAATATTTAGGTTTTCGACAACTGGCGCTACGCTGGCGCTGTCACATATAAACTTCGCTTACAAAAAGCTGATATAAAAAGAACAGGTGGTGGGTCCCCGAAACTTAAAAAGGACATCGAAAAATTGGAGGAGAGAGCGATGGCCTCCTGGGGCCGCATTGTGGTGGATGGGCACAGGAATATATCTGTTGCAGGTTGCTCCAAATTTGAACCCACTGAGCAATTGCAAGAACCTCCCACAGATCAACCCGAGTGTCATATTGACGAAGATGTGTTGCTAGATTGTAACGATGTCGAGTTTTTGGTCGAGCCGAAACCGAAACCAAAAAGGCAAAGAAGGAGTACCACTCAAACTGTTGGTAAGCCATCTCTTGAAATTCTTTTAAGGTTTACATATAAAATGCAGTCATTTCGAAACTACTTACTTTATTTGGATGATTTAAACTGTTTTTAAATCTTATTTAACTCTTCTTACCACAGATATTTTTCTAAATTCTATAAAAATTACAGATGATGACTTCATTCAGCTTTTTAAGACTTCGGAGGAACAACGGCAGGTACAGGCGGATCTAATCTGCAACAAATTAGACAACGTTGTGACAAGCATCGAAGCTTTGACTGCAGCACAAATCGCCACTAGTGCTGCCATAGACAAATTGGCTATGGCAATTAGCTGCAATAATTTATAAGTATTTTTGTAAATGTCTTTATAAGTAAATAAAAATGTATAAAATGTATGTACATATTTAAATGCGTTCGTTTATTAATAATTGTTGTATGACAGTTTTTTTATATTAAATTGGCAACATATCGATCTCGAACTAGAGATCCAATGCTGTGCCATTCATTTCGATTTCTTCGGTGTTGTTCCTCACCATTTTCACCTTCATTTTCAGCTCTTTCTATAAGCTCATCTGTATCGTCAAGGAATTGTTCTGCTCCCATAGTATACATGTTGTGTATACAAAATATCGCATAAACAATTTAGCTGCTCTCTCAGGTGAATAGTGAAGTACTCTGTGACGGGATATGCACCTAAACCGGCTTTTGATCACTTTCCACAGAGTTCCTTGTGGATAAAAATCTCTTATTAAAGGCCGATTGAATTGAACCTTGTGGTGGGTTAGTTATTGGAGTGAATAACCACGGTTCAAGTGGAAAGCCAGAATCACCTAGTTAATTGAAAAAAAAAAAAAATCAATAAACAAACATACGCGTTACTTAAAATTTATTTACCAATAATATGTGACCGTTGATTTGCTGCGGTTGTAAATCTTCCTTGGAGAAATTTTCTTACTGGTGAAACCATCCAAATAGCGGAATCGTGGACTGAACCTGGGAACCGAGCATCAGCATAGATAACTTTTAAGTTAGCATCGGTTATAACTAGAACATTGATGCTATGGTAACCTTTTCTATTGATGTATAAATGTAATGGTCCATCGATTCCGCTATGAGGTGGAAATTGGTATATGAGTACCATCAATCACTCCCATTATGCTAGGCATGTTAAATTTTATTAAAAATCTGCGGAAAAAAACAAAACACAAAGCTTAACTAAAATATATTTTGCCTTACTGTCTCTTTATTTCTGCTGCATCGAGTATTCCACTTGGGAATGTGATGGCGTCATTTAGCAAATGAGCGATAATTAGGTCTGTAACGAGATGAATTGACCTCGACGTACTGGGCTGCGACAACCCAAAAATGTGGCTGCTACCAATTGATGATTGATACGAACCGTATCCGTAAAAATGAAGTGTCGACAGAAACTGAATTAAATATAAAGATACATAACTAAATCACGAATGTTTTTTGTATTTATTACTTGTATTTGAAACGGAATGGTAGTATTTGTAGCTTGAGTAAATAGTTGCAATTTATCCATTAAAATTCTGGCATTCAATTTGTCCAGTCGGAAAAGCTGTATTAAACGCACATCGAGCAGATCAAAGGGACTACTCCTTAATCTAAGTTCCAACAAAAGTGTTCTGTGCTTTCTTCTACAAAAAAAATGTTGTTTTAATTTATTTTTGTATGTGCTGTATGCTTACATTTGTCTCCTTTTTATAGCATTTCGTTGACGAAATAATAGATAATCCATTTTTAATTACTTAATCTACTTGGAAGTCTTTTATTATAAAAGTCAAAAAAATGTATCTTTTATTCTTTTATGATTTTTAACAGATTTCATAACAGATTTTAGCATACTGAATACCATAAATGGAATTCGTAAAAGATTTTTTGACAGTTCGAAATTTTGATAGTTCATAAAAGATTTTTTAGCAGATTTTATAACAGATTTGGGCATGAAGAATACCAAAATTATAATTCATAAAAGATTTTTTGACAACTCAAACTTTTGTATGGAAATTTATAACAGAATAACAGAATAAAAGATCTCGCCGAATAGACCTAAATAATCCGCTTTGCTTCCGAGCGCCTATTTATATACCTCAAATCGGTTCGAGAATCTGCTAGGTTGTTCTCGAAGCTTAACGAAGCAAGTTCCCCTCTTAACCACTAGATGTTTCTCGATGCTCAAAGAAGCGAGTTCTCCTTTATTCTGATATAACACGATATTAAAAGAGATAAAGAGTGTATACATATAACTATACTGTAATATTTCGGCTTGGTCCGATAATTAAAACATATTCACACTTGTAAATAAAACAAAATTTACTTTATTTAAATCACTCACAAGAATTCTTTATTCAACACTTTCAATTATTACTTTTCAAACACAGTCTTTACTTTATCGCAATTCACAATCAATAATAATCCGCTTTGCTTCCGAGCGCCTATTTATATACCTCAAATCGGTTCGAGAATCTGCTAGGTTGTTTTCGAAGCTTAACGAAACAAGTTCCCCTCTTAACCACTAGATGTTTCTCGATGCTTAAAGAAGAGAGTTCTCCTTTATTCTAGTATAACACGATATTAAAAGAGATAAAGAGTGTATACATATAACATTGCCCCCTCCTTAGGATTGATCGTCCCGAACAAATCCATCGTTCTCATCACCACTGTAGCGATGTAGCCGGTCGCGATGTACAACTTTAGGTTTTCCTCTGACTCCCTTTTGTATCCGGTACACGACATCGTTGATTTTTGTAATGACTGTATATGGACCTTCCCAGTCCCGTTGAAGTTTCGGTGACAGCCCTTTTTGTCGATGGGGATTGTAAAGCCACACGCGATCTCCTGCTTGGAACTCTGTTGTTGTCGCTCGTATATCGTAGCGTGTCTTCATTCGGTCACTGAACATCTTTATTTTCAACCTGGTATTGTCGTGGATCTGAAGGAGTCTTTCTCGGAGGTCATCAATGTAGTCATCCTCGGCTTGCGGCTCCGACGTGGGACATCCAAATTTTATTTCGCTCGGCAGTCTGATGTTCCTTCCCATCAAAATCTCAGAAGGTGTATAGCCAGTTGATCTATGTCTTGCACTTCGATACGCCATCAAAAACAGTGGAATATGTCGATCCCAATCTCTCTGGTTGTCGTCCACAACTTTGCAAAGATGTTCCTTAAGGGTTCGGTTGAATCGTTCGACCATGCCATCAGATTGTGGGTGAAGTGGTGTTGTTCTTGTCTTCTTGCTGTCAAGAAGCCCACAAACTTCCTGAAATATGTTTGATTCATAATTCCTTCCCTGGTCAGAATGCAGTTCTAATGGAACGCCGAATCTGCTCACACAGTTGAAGACAATTTGGTCTGCGACTGTTCTGGCTTCTTGGTTTGGAATGGCGTATGCTTCAGGCCACTTGCTGAAGTAATCCATGACGACCAGAATATAACGATTTCCATTATTTGTTTCAGGAAATGGACCCGCTACGTCTACTGCAATCCTTTCGAAGGGTGCTCCGACATTATACTGCTGCATTTGGCTGTGGTTCTTTTTGTTCGGGCCTTTGGTGGCAGCACAGGTATCGCATTTTCGGCACCACTTCTCGACATCCTCCCTTGCATGTAGCCAGTAAAATCGTTGTCGAACCTTTTCTAGCGTCTTGTTCACTCCTAGATGGCCTCCCGAAACTCCACCATGCATCTCTCGCAGAACGTCCATAACCTTCGATCTCGGTAAGACTAGCTGCATTACATAAGACTTTCCATCTGCTGATTCCCATTTACGTCGAAGGACACCCTCTTGGACATGAAACGAGTCCCACTGTGCCCAATAGGCCTTCAGGGTCTGACTTCTATCGGAGATATCAGCCCATTCTGGTTTTTCCTGGTGTTCCTTCCAAGCAAGGATGGGTTCGATATCTGAGTCTTCTTGTTGAGCCTTCCTCAACTCGTCGTTGCTCCAACCATAAATAGTATCGGCTCTGGTTCGTTGGACAGTAACCACCTCTTTTTCTTCTTGTCGTCTGCAATGCTTACAGTCTTGCTTGCATGGTCTCCGAGACATTGCATCTGCATTTGAGTGAAGCTTCCCCTTTCGATGTTGAATATCGTAACCGTACGTCTGCAGCCTCTCAATCCACCTTGCCACTTGACCCTCTGGATTCTTGAAATTCAAAAGCCAGTTAAATGCTCCATGGTCAGTTCGGAGAAGAAACTTCTGTCCATATACTTATGGAAGTACTTTGTTGCCAAAATCAGTGCAAGAAGTTCTCTTCTGGTCACACAATAGTTTCTTTCCGACTTCGAGAGTACCTTGCTGTAATAGGCAATCACCTTTTCTTCGCCATTATGCACCTGCGATAGTACAGCACCTATCCCGGCATTGCTGGCATCAGCATCAATTATGAACGGTTTTCCTGGAGTTGGGTAGGTCAGCACTGGTGCATTACACAAGCGTTGCTTGAGCTGTTGAAAGCTGCGCTCGCACTCACCTGACCATTTAAACTGCTTTCCCTTTTCCGTTAGCTGATGTAGACTTTTGGCGATTTCAGCAAAGTCCTTCACAAAGCGCCTATAGTAGGTGGCTAGACCCAGAAAGCTTCGGAGTTGGTGTTTGTCCTGTGGTGTTGGCCAATTCTTCACGGTGTTAACCTTATCAGGATCCGTTTTTACTCCTTGGGATGAGATGATATGTCCCAGATATTTCACTTCGGTTTTGAAGAGTGAACACTTTTCTCTGTTAAGCTTGAGGTGAGCTTCTCGAAGTCTTTGAAACATGGCTCTCAGATTTGTACAGTGTTCGTCAAATGTTTTCCCGTATACTATGACGTCATCTAAATAGACCAGACAAGATTTCCATGTGAGTCCTTGGAGGACGCATTCCATTAGGCGCTCAAAAGTCGTTGGAGCATTGCAAAGTCCAAAAGGCATCACTTTGAACTGCCACAATCCGTTTCCTGTTGAAAATGCTGTCTTTTCTTTGTCTTCAGGGTGGATTTCGACTTGCCAGTAACCACTTTTCAAGTCCAAAGTTGAGAATCATTGTGCTCCTTCCATTGCGTCCAGAGTATCACTGATCCTAGGCAGAGGGTAGCTATCCTTCTTGGTCACATCATTCAACCTTCGATAGTCCACGCAAAAGCGGGTTGATCCGTCTTTCTTCTTTACCAGGACCACTGGAGACGCCCAAGGGCTTTTAGAGTTTTCGATCAAACCTTCTTCCTTCATGGTGGCTATCAGTTCTTCAACCTCACCTTGTTTGGCTAGTGGAAGGCGTCTTGCAGGTTGACGAATCGGCCTTGCATCCCCGGTATTGATTCGATGTTGCACCAGTTGCGTTCTGCCATATTTACCTTTTGATGACGAAAAGATGTCTGCAAATTCTTCGAGGAGACCTTCTGCAGTTCTTCGTTGCTGGTAGCCAAGATTAGAAGACTTGAGAATGTTCGTCTTTATGGAGTTCAGCTCTTCGGACTTCAAGGATTGCCTTGACTCTTCTTCGTTGATCCTTGTTATAGCTGATACAGATTCGCATTGTCCGACAATCTCACCTTTTCTAAGCTTAACTTCATACGGCTTGATGTTCAGTATTCGTACCGGAACCATGTTCTTTAAAGGTCTCACAAGAGTCTTCCCAATGGTGACGTTTACAGATGCTGGTTCGACCATGAGGTATCGATGGCTTCCAGGCTTACCTTTCAATTTCGTCCACACGAATACTTCTGAAGAAGCAGGCAAAGTGAGATCTTCATTGATGACGGTTTTCACAGATGGTGAGGTTTCATACGAGTTAGTCCCATAGATCATCGGAATCTCGATGTTTCGATATTTCAGGACTTGGTTCCGGATGTCCAATATCACTCCGTGATCTTTCATGAAATCGACGCCGACAATGCACTCGTCGCATATATCTGCTACCATTAACAGGTGAGAGAATTCCAACTCTGCCATGCGGATCTTAAGTCGAACCTCACCATAAACTTTTGCGGCCTCTCCAGTTGCAGTCCTTAGACGATAGCTGTTGGTGTTGTGGAGCCATGCCTTCTTAACGAGGTCTTGCCGTATGATGGACGCCGTGGCACCGGTGTCAATGGTAGCCACACATTTGTTGCCGTTTATACTTGCTTCCACGGTCAGGCTCTTGTTGTCACGTTTCGTTTGAGAAACCTGGATGTTGTTTCTGGGGCCATCGATACCAGAAACCAGCTTCTGCCCCTCGAAGTTGGTGTTACTTTGACCATTTGAATAACTTCTGTTTCCACAGTGTTGGCATGCGGTTCCTCTTCGCGGTAATCTGCACTGTCGCTGTAGATGCCCAGTCTTATTGCAGTTAACGCTGCTGCTTCAAACTGTTTCTTGTAGATTGACCACGGAATCTGCCCATCAAAGCTTGGAGGATTCACTTCTCTCTTCCTTGAGCACTCACCAGAAGGTTCTCGAGCTTTCATCTTTCGCACTTTTTCCAGTTCATTTGTAATGGTTTCGATTCGTTCGTCTATTTTCTCGAAACGTGAATTTTGTTTTTCGACGCGCTCGTCGATAGTGTTGTTTTTTCCTTCGAAGACCGCAAACCTGCCTTCTAAAAGGTTTCTCTGTTCGTCGAACCGCTCTAGAATATTCTGCTGTTCTTTCTTTTGGTCGCTTCTTTGGGCTTCTAGTTGTTTCAGGACATCATTCCTTTGAGTTTCTAGTTGTTTCAGAACATTCTTTTCACTTTCTTCAAATTTGGCTAAAAGAACTGACACCATGTTAGATAAGGCAACATTTGCATTTACCTCTTCCACTTTTGCTTCTAATTCGAAAGCAAACGTATCTGGGTCTTCATTTTGCTGCTCCAGATATTCCTGCAGCCGTTTAACGAGTTCAGTTTTTACGCCTGTCCCACTTAAGCCACGTTTGCTTAGTTCGGCTTTTAGCTCAGGGACAGTTAAGTCTTTCAAAACTTTACTCATTTTTTTTTTTTTTTTTTTTTTTAACTTCACTACTTCACACAAAATCGTTTAATCACTGCTCACTGATTTTATTCTTAATAAGTTTTAATCCCACTTCTGACACCAATGTAATATTTCGGCTTGGTCCGATAATTAAAACTTATTCACACTTGTAAATAAAACAAAATTTACTTTATTTAAATCACTCACAAAAATTCTTTATTCAACACTTTCAATTATTACTTTTCAAACACAGTCTTTACTTTATCGCAATTCACAATCAACAATAATCCGCTTTGCTTCCGAGCGTCTATTTATGTACCTCAAATCGGTTCGAGAATCTGCTAGGTTGTTCTCGAAGCTTAACGAAGCAAGTTCCCCTCTTAACCACTAGATGTTTCTCGATGCTTAAAGAAGCGAGTTCTCCTTTATTCTAGTATAACACGATTTTAAAAGAGATAAAGAGTGTATACATATAACAATACTATAAAATCTGTTTTCGCATATTAATATTTTACAATCATTCTCGTTTGGTAACTTTATTACTTTATTATTCCTTTTAATTGGTTTTAGAGAAAGTTTCTCGCAAAGATTTAATTCTGTGAGTGGGATGTTAACTACTTAAATAAGTATTGAATTGTTCGTAAAAATTTTGACATTTTAAAACTCTAGTGCTTCTTCCACAGTGTTAAAAGGAAACTTTTCTTTATTAAGTGCCTGTATGGCCATATCTATTTCTGTGGTTGATAAAATAATTGAATTTAAAATTTGCTCTTTCGCCCAATGAATGCCGTATTTAATATTAACAAGCTCTTCTTTAATAATTTTAACTTTATATTTAAGGGTTACAAGTAATTCGTTATCTAGATATTTATTTTCTCGTATTTCTCTTAGGATTTTGTTAGTGGCTATAGTTATATTATTAATTCTTTTGTTGTGCAATTCGTTAATGACAATTTGGTTTTCATTGTTTACAATTAAATTATTAATTTTATTTTCAATAAGGACGAGATCGTCATGGTCGGGGCTGCCAGCGAGCCACTTCCATGCCGACCCTATGAAATCTAAGGACCTTTTGTTTCTTTTGGGTTTAATATAGGTTAGTATGTCTTGTCTTTTATCTGTGTTAGTTCAAATTGGAGGAGAGGGAAAAGGATATGGGACTTGATGTTCGTTGAAAGGAGGGTGGCGTTAGCTTAGTATATGAATTCTTCGTATTCCTCCAGATCAATTGTATGGATGATCTTAAAATTCCCATTCTGGATTTTTGATAATATATTATTTATGGCGACAATTTGGGAGTTTGAGTAGTCCAGTATCTGTACCTCAGCAAAGGCTAATGCCAAGGGAATCCTGAAATTTTGTGAAAATTCGTTTCTAATATTACTCTTGTGGACAATTTTCCCTGACTCGGTAAGTACAGTAGTGTTCCTGTCTTCCTTGATTTTCTCTAATTTGTAGAGTACAGTTAATTGGAACCTATTCTTTTGTTGTGTCTGACAAAAATTTCTTCTCCTATTTGGTACGTCTTAGGGGGTTTTCGAGATTTGTTATGAGTTTGTAAATCCTTTAGTTGTTTCTCTTTAATCCTCTCAATATTACTCTTTCTTGGCTTTTCATATAATTCCGGGGAAACTCTTTGGTTGCGATCAAAAAATACTTCTATAGGTTTTTTTCCCGTGGTGGAATGGATGGTAGAATTATATTCATATACTGATCTTTTAAGTAGATCTTGGAATTCAGTAATTTGGAATTCGGAACTCACACATCGCATGATTTCCGATAAGGTTGAATGGAATCTCTCTATTTGGACATTTACCTCGCTTTTGTATGGCGAGGTCTGGTAAACTGTTATGTTGAGTTCTTCCATCATGGCCTTAAGGGATACTGAATTTAATGATTTCTCATTGTCGATGACAACGTGTTCGGGGATACCTAAATGAAAGAGTGTATCCCATAAGGGCTGGCGAATGTCTTCTACTGGCCGGGATTTTATGATTATAGCATGCGCTAGTTTCGAGAATTTGTCTATGGAAGTAAGGACTAAAAATGTTTGTGTGGAAAAAATGTCGAGGTGAATGATATGACCTGGATTGGAAGGTAGAGGTGTTTCATTTATATAGATTTTGTTAGGGTGTCTCTCCTATTTGTTTTCTTTACAGATTGTGCAGCGCTTAAGGGAGTTTTGGATTTTCGAGTTCATCTTGGGAAAGTACCATTTTTCTAGGATTTGAATCCTGTTTTCACACGCATTTCTATGAGCTCTTCTATGGGTCTTATGGATTATTTCTTCCTGCTCAGTCTTGTCAGGAACGTCTATTACTTCTGACTGAGTGAAACGTAATTTATAGTTAAGAAAATGAAGTGGATAAAGTTCTTGGATGGTGCCCATAGTTGACTCATCCGTTTTGAGACCGTTTATAACCTTGGGATTCAGATACCGCTTAAAAATACCAATTACACAGGTCAACAAAGAAATATTTTTTGTTTGTTTCTGTGTTCAAATTGCGATTTTCTCAATCTTTGTATTGAAAAATACATAATTGTTTTTTTTTTTTTTAAACTTTGTTTTTTCGCCCGTTACATTGATAAATAAATATTTGGAGAAAAACGCGTTTAAAGTTTTTCTATTACATTGTATTTATATGGAAACACGAAAACATATTTAGTTTTTTGTATGGTGTTAGAATTCGAATATCTTTAAATTATTGTAGGAGGTGATTTTTAAAGGTCGAAGTGAAAAATGTAAAAAAAAAATTTGATTTCTTGAAAATTATATCATGTAGTAGTACCATACAAATTTGGTACTACTTTTAAATCCATAATAACAATCTTGTAGCTATAAAAACAAACATTTTCAGGTAAAAGTTTTTTATAATTAATTAGTAATGTAGGAGGAACAAGAAAATCATACCAAGAACCCAGAAACAAAAAGTGTGTTGACCTGTGTTATCATTTCTTTAGTGTACCAACGTTCTGTGAAAATATGTCTATTGTAACCAGGGAAAGGTTGCTTCAGTTGATAACTTGTTTCTTGGCCAATTGACAATACCAATTGGTTACCGACAACGTTAATGGGGGCTTCAACTGATGGAATGAGGTACTGTGATGAGCTTTCACCACTGTGCAGACTTGCTGTCATTGAATTTACTTCGGTTCGCGGGGGTCTCGAAAGAATATCTGCTACAACATTCGCCCTTCCAGGTTTGTACAGGAGTTCATGGTTGTACTCTTCAAGCTTTGCCTTCCATCTTTTCATTTTCGTGTTTGAATTTTCGTTACTGAGCGCAAAGGTTAGGGACTGGTGATCAGTGAAGATTTTTACCCTTTTTAATCCATATAAGAAATTCCGAAAGGAGCCAAGTGCCCATACATATGATGGCCAGCATTTCCTTTTCATTGGTGGCGTATGATTCTTCGGTCTTATTCAGTCATCTTGAAAGGTAAGTAATTGGTCTATCATCCTGCGACACAACTGCACCAATAGCATAATCAGATGCGTCGGTGGTCTTTTTTTTATTTTCTGAAAGGATTCTATGGCTTCTTGGTCTAAATGAATCATTGTGTTTTTTGACTGGGTTTTTGGACACTCGTACATCTTCCCCTCGCAGAAGGGATGTCAGAGGTTTTGCTATCAGAAAAAGAAAAGATCAGAGGTCTTTTAATGTTTTGGGTGGGGGAAAGTTTGCTATGGTACGTACTTTCTCGGGATTTGTTTTGACTCCGTCTTTTGAGACAACGAAGCCCAAAAATTCGACCTGGGTTTTGAAAAAAATTTGATTTTCCTAGCTCAACCTTCATATTTGCAGCCTCTAATGTTCTAAAGACAAATTCGACATCTCTAAAGTGGTCTTCTTCATTTTTACTGAATATAATGATATCGTCGATGTAGACGTAACATCGGACACCTATATGTTCTCGAAGAATGTCGTCGAGTGTTCATTGAAAAATCGACGGTGCATTTTTTAGGCCAAAAGGAAGCCGGAGGAATTCAAATTTCCCATTATTCACAGAGAAAGCCGTTTTTTCGATATCACATTCTCTTAAAGGAATTTGGTGAAAAACACTTTTAAAGTGTTGTAAACCACTTGTTGTTATTTAAATTTGACAAAACTTATTTATCTGCTATTGTTACGAGATTCAATTTTCTATAGTCAATGACTATTCGATATTTTTTTCTTTCTTCGGAATCTGGCTTTTTGGAAACTACCCATACGGGTTGGTGGTACGCCGACAGCGATGGT
Source organism: Scaeva pyrastri (assembly GCA_905146935.1). Taxonomy (NCBI): domain Eukaryota; kingdom Metazoa; phylum Arthropoda; class Insecta; order Diptera; family Syrphidae; genus Scaeva; species Scaeva pyrastri. Next base: position 46,941,233 of record LR989929.1, read on the forward strand.
CTTATGATTCCGTTTCTCAGAAGTTCATGGAGTTGGGACTCGACTTCATCTTTCAAAGCCATTGGGTAAGGATATGCCCTTGAATAAACTGGCTCATTATTCAAAGTTCTTATTTCTCCCTTAACTCTCGAAGTATAGGTTAGTTTCATATCAGGGTCGGCAAAGAGATTTGGGCATTTGTGAAAAATTTTGATTTTGCGATAGATGAGAAATTTTAGTATTTAATATTGAGTTAACTGCCTGAGAGTATTGTTGCTTAAGGGTAATTTTAATATTATTGTTAATTACAAAGAAGTTGTGCTTTGTATGAATGACAGCGTTCAATTCCTTTAAACTATCATTCCCAAGGATTCCGTCAAATGTTTTTAAGTTGGGAAGAATGTAAAATTTGATTTTAGGGATATCTGGACCGAAAATTTCTAGTTCTGCATGATGAGTTATTTTGGTATTACCATTAATGGAATTTGCAAATAATGTGATTTTATTAGGTATGGGATTCCGGATGTAACATGATTGTATGTAGTTTTTATTTGATCCGGTGTCGAGTAAGAATCTACATACTTTTCCGCTCTTCGCCGTGAATTCGAAATATGGGAGCAAAGAGCTATCTAGTCTTAAAAATGAACCTCTTGTGGTTGAGTTTGCTCCACTTGTTCGTCATTTTGGAGATCGGCATATTCAATATTCATCCAAGCCGTCATCGTATTCCTCAAGGTAAAAGGGGCTTTCATAGTCTTCGTATGGTTGCTGCTCATTGATCTCTCTAGACTCCCCGATATTTAGGTCGTCCTCTAGGGTAGTATTGTAGAGTCTTTGAATTTTGTGTGGAGTGTGGACTTGTTGGGAGTTAGACCTCTTATGGGCTAGTAGGTTTTGATGTTTTGGTCTATTTTGATAGTTGACCTTTTGCTATTGGACGGAACCGTCGACTGACATTGGTTGAGGCTTTTGTTGTGGTTTCGGAGGGAGATTTCTAGGATAATAGGAATTTCGGTTATATGGATTAGTTTGGTTATGTTGGATGGGATAGGAATTTTTTTGGTAAGGAACGTTCTGTCGGATCATTGGTTGTTGTGGGTGGGAGTAAGGTCTTGGTTGAGGATTATAGTAAAGTTCGGGTATAAACCTGTTTCCAGAAGCCGGTGTGCTGTTTGTCATTCATAATCATTTGTCCAGAAGTTCACATTGTCTAGTTTGAGACAGAGTTGTAGTGCCTGAGGGAGGTCGGTTGGTTCTCTTATACTAAGAAGCCGAGAAAGATCTACCTTTAGACCACGTATGAAAGTATCTAATGCCTTATCTCTGTACGCGCTAGTCATAGAAGTAAGTGATTCCGCACTTAGTTCCATGGATGCTAATTTGTTCAGTATCAGAGAAAGGTGTTGGTAAAATTGCTCATAGAAATTGGGGATGGTTTGGTTTCCTTGAACCAAATCCTTTTGTCTGCATAATGCAGTATGAAACATTTGGAAATCCTACTCCAGTTTAGTGGAGTGTTATATGATTCTAGGACGATGTCGGCTTGGCCAACAATTTTGTTTCGTATAACACGAAGGATACCGAAATATTTCGGGGAATCCCGGACAGGCTCGTAGATTGTTTAAATCCTGTCTACGCTTTTTTTCCAGAAGCTACATTCTCCCGGTTCTCCTGAGAATTGACGTAGACTTTTCACCCCATCTGGGATTTTTTCTAATCCATCTAGGTTCCTAACTTGACCGATATCAATCGGCTGGTCTAAGCATTCGGTTTCCCTAGAAGGGGTTCCCATTCGGGAGAAAACGTTCGCAACTACCTGGTTAATATAATCAGTTAAATCTTGTGGTCCTGCAGAATTTCGAGGTGGTGGAGGAGGTACTGAACTTGCATTGCTTGGTTGATCGGGGTTGACCATTTTGTTATTCAGTTGTTATTTGAAAATCCTTGACCAACTGGAATTCAATAAAATTAATTTTCAATATAAATGTTTTTTTTTATATAAAATTCTAGATCCTTACTATAATTTCGATTAGAAGTTAAAATGTAATGACTTAAAATAACTTTAAAATTCTTACAAGAATAATATTTTTCTTGTTGCAGGTACCGTGCCGGTTGAGTAATAATTCCTTTTTTTCCGGTGGAGATTTCTGGTTTCCTCGGTGACCGAAGGTACTCTTCCATTTTATTCCTTTTTTTTACTTCGCACTTATTTGTTTTTTTTTTCATGCACTTTTGTCGCACACTTTTCTACGGTCGCGTAGTATGAAAATCTTTTATATTTATAATTTTAATTTTACAAATAGTTAGTAGCGCACTTTTCTGCAGTCGCGTATTATAAAAATCTTTTATTTTTATGAGTAATTAATTCGTGTTCGATTGCTAACTTCACTTTAAACACGGTACCTGTCCCTGTTCAGGGACCAATTATTTAAACGAGGTTCGATTTTGTTTTTAAAAAAATATATTTATTTCTGTATTTTTTGGTTAGTACTGGTTTACATGACTTTCGGCTTAAGACTGACTTCGAACAAAATGTATTAAATTGAAGTGAACTATTTAGAGGTTGTTAAAAGTGCAAGATTGCATTCCTAATTTTGTTTCCCACAGTTTACTTGCGCTAGTTATAAGTCAATTTGAATTTCAGCATCACAATAATTTATTTCAATTCTTTTTCTTAAAACTAAACCTAAGCTAAGCTAAAATAATCCATTGCACAGGTGAGGTGAACTTTTTTCGGAATCACCGGAACCAGGTCAGACGCTGAGTCTTCAGTTTCTCTGCTTCGTGTGTTTCAAAATGATGACGCTGTAAATTGCAACGGTCGTTGGTTTATTGAACCTGTGGGTTGATGAGGTTGCGAGTTGAAGATAATGGGGTTCGTAACTCGCGCGTGCAGGATGTATCGGGTGACCGTTGCGCTCGTGGGAACATGTACTGGAAGTATCGGATTTAACTCTGTTGTTAACTTACAGGTTTAGTAGAAATTTGGAAATAGTTCAATATACCGTTATTTTTTTAAAAAGTAAAAACTAAAAAAAAAAAATTTGGAGCCCAAATATACAATGAAGGAAAAATGATATCGTCGAAATAATTTTTTACTAAAGAAAATACTGTCCTTAACATCTGCTAAAATTTTTGAAAAAATTGAACAGACAGTTTTTTTACAATAAGTAAAAAGTACAAAAAATTCTACCAAAAGTTGGTAAAAAATGTTTTTAGACTTGAATATCTCGAGAATGAGCATCGATATTGACTTCAAACTCATATAAGTTTATACGAAATGCAATTATTAATACATATATGCAACAATTTTGACAAATACCGAATTGATATTTTCTTACGAAAAATAAAAAACTAAAACCGAAATTTACAGAAAAGTGACAAAAATTGTTTTTCGACTTAAATATCATCACAACAAGCAATGATGTTGACTTCAAATGTATTTTATTTTCAACATAATACATTTGTCAATAATTAAAAAATGATAAAATATTGACGAATATCAAATTGACATTTTCGTACAATAAATACAAAATGGGAAGTTATCAGTGTGGGTCGCACCCAGCCTCTTTTTAACACGCTTATATTAGCTTCACTTGTATGTATGTATGTATGTAACCGACACCTTTACACTCGATTTTGACCCACTTTACACGAACCGATTTTAATAAAATTTTGTACACATATCAAGAACCGGTGGCAAAACAATAATTTCATAAGTTTATCTCAATATCCTTATCAGGATTACCAGGATTAAATATTTTAATCCCACAGCTCCTGCTTTTTCCTGATTTTATTATGCGCTTATAAATATTAATAGACTCCTTCATTTTAAGTGCTGCGGTGGCTCAGTTGGTTAAGGCGCGGTCACGTTTCAGTTTGAGCGTCAAGGGTTGTGGGATCAAATCCTAGCTATGGGTGACTTTTATTTTTTTTTTAATTAAAATTACGAGATTTTAAATAATAAATAAATAATTCCAATTTCATGTACAATTTCAATCAACTAAATGGGTCAATGAAATGTTTCAATGTTTTCTTAAATCACAAAATAAATACAGTTTAAAAAAACTATAAAACACACTTTTAAAGCACGTTAAACTAAAAAGTTAAAAATAAATATAGTTTGAAAAAACTAAAAAACACGCTTTTAAAGCACGTTAAACTAAAAAGTTAAAAATAAATATAGTTTGAAAAAAACTAAAAAACACGCTTTTAAAACCCATCATACTAAAAAAGCGGAAAATAATTTTTAATATAAGCTGAAAACAATACTGAACTAAAAATACAAGTGTTATTGTGAATAAGCGTGGGGCGCTCGATATATGAAAAAAAAATGGCCAATGCGCCCAACGCTTTTTCACAATAACACTTGTATTTTTAGTTCAGTATTGTTTTCAGCTTATATTAAAAATTATTAACTTCCCATAGGGAGTTATTGTAATCGGTCCGATTTGTCAAATTGAAATTTTTGACAAATCTGGACGTTTTATGGTTCCTTGAATCTAAATTCGTCATTTGTAGAGAGATGTCTGTGTGTGTGTGTGTACGTACGTTCGTACGTATGTACGTTCGTACGTATGTACGTTCGTACGTATGTACGTTCGTACGTTCGAGACCCCTTTTTTTGTTAACGGTATCTCGAGAATGAATAAAGATATCAACACGAATTAAATTTTGTTCAATAGGCTATAACTTCATGAAATGCAGAAAGGACTTTTACAAAAATTTGTCGCAAATATCTCAAGAACGAATAACGGTATTGACTTCAAATAAATTTTATTAAGTAGATTTCAATGTGACACAGGTTTGGTATAAATTTGAAAATAATTTAACATACCGTTATTTTTTAAAAAAGGAAAAACTAAAAAAAAATATTTTGGCGCGGAAATATACAATGAAGGAAAAATGATATCATCTTGAAAACTTTTTTTTATATGCGAAATGTGATCTTTGACATCTGGTAACATTTTTGAAAAATTTTGATTGACAGTTTTTTTAAAAAAAAATAAAAAAGTACAAAAAATTCTACCAAAAGTTGGTAAAAAATGTTTTTTGACTTGAATATCCCGAGAATGGGCTACAATATTGACTTCAAATTTATTTTAGCTTAAACAAAATACAATTATTAATATACGCTACAATTTTGACAAATATAGAACTGACAGTTTTCTTACAACAAATAAAAAACTTTAACAAAAATAAGCCAAAAAATGTCAAAAGTAGTTAATTGACTTTAATATGTCCAGAGTGGTAAATTATTTTAACTTCGGATTTTATTTAATTTTTGCATAATAGAATTGTCAACTTATGATACATTTTTGACAAATTTCGAAATCACAGTTTTTTTACTAAAATATAAAATTAAAACTGAGATTTACAGAAAAGTGTCATAAATTGTTTTTCGGCTTAAATATCATCACTACAACAATGATATTGACTTCAAATGTATTTTATTTTCAACCTACTCGTAATGCATTTGTCAATACCTAAAAAATGGTAAAATATTGACGAATATCAAATTGAAATTTTCACAATAAATACAGAACTACAAATATTTCTAAAAAAAATTGGTAAATATTGTTTTCAGATTCAATATCTCTGATATTTTTTATGTTAATAAAATTGTTATCAACTAACATCAAAAGTTAATCATTTATTATCAGGAACGCTAAGTTTTCAAATTATGCATAATGGGGAGTTATCAGTGTGGGTCGCACCCAGCCTCTTTTTTTAAATTAAAACCGGACTATATTAAATATGTATGTAAAAAAATAATTTAAAATTGAAATAATAATGTATTAATGTAAAACTATGTAAAACATTTTTGTTTTGGTTAATAAAGCTTCTTATTATAATAATAATAATAATTTAAAGGAACAATGGATGAAAGTAGCAGAGAACTACTTTCAGAAAATTCAAAATATTCTCCGACCTGTTTATAGATTTGGTTCGCAATAACAATTAAGTGCCAGATTTTGTGAAATTAAATCATTTGCGATCATGTATAGCGGGCGATGATCGAACTTCAATTGCTAGCCTCATGCCCTTCGGCAAATTATAAAGAAGCATGGAAGACTCTCGTTAGAAGATACGAAAATAAAAGAGTCAATTTCTCCACACAATTGAATTACTTGCTGGATATGCCGATGAACGCTTCATCACCTTCTAACGTTAAAAAATTTCACGATGCAGCAAATGAATGTATTTACATCATTAAAACAACAATAGGCAAAGAGAAGAATGGAAACGATGAAATATTTGCTCCCCTACTCCTTCGAAAATTTGACAAGAAGGCTTACAATTATATCAGCAACATGTTAAAAAACCAAGTCGAATACAAAAACTGGAGGATGTTATGGACTTTCTTGAGCAATTATTTCAAACCCTTGAGTCTCAACAAGAAACAATGACTCGAAGCAAAGAAGTTTTTGGTGTTAATCCTCATAAAACCACTACCTGAAGAATCATTTGAATTTAATAAAAATGAGTGGGAATATAGATTATATTGATCAAGATCCAAACCTAAATACAAAAGATCGTATTGACATTATAATCGGTAGTGACTTGTATCCAAAGTTAATTGAAGAAGGAGAGAAACGATCATGCCAGCAGCGGTAACCTCATCGATAGAGAAATTCTGGGAAATAGAATAAATGTAAAAAGATAATGAAATATCAAAAAACGACATCTGCATTCAAGCATATGCAGACACAACAAGAGATACATAGTTATGTTGTCCCTAAGAACAGATAGAGAGCTTGGAGAATCTAGAAAACAAGCATTAGCTAGATTCTTACAGCTTGAGAAAAAAAAGAGTAACAAAATAAAAACCGATTACATACAGTTTTATTCGAGAATACGAAAACCTGGGCCACATGGTCAAGGTAGGAAAACAACACGAAAATATGGGCAAACACCGCACCATGCAGTTGTGAAAGATACAAGCCTAACAACAAAAACAAGAGTTGTATTTGATGCCTCAGCGAAGACGTCCAACGGATACAACCTTAATATTTATTACGCAATGATGATTGGGCCTTGACTACAAAAAAATATCTTTGACATCATCATCAAATGGAGGCAATGGCAATATGTAGTTACTGCAGAATCGAAAAAATGTACAGGCAAGCATACACTTACTTATCTACAGATAAATAACATTTACATTTAAGACAAGACAATAAAAATGTATACCTATAAAGAACAACGTAGTGAAATAAAATTATGTATTCATTCGACTTACAACTGAGTTTTACTCAACACTTGCATCTTTATAGAAAAATACCTGCAAAGATTTTCATAATATGGCAATTTATCTGGATAAAGCATTTTGGTCGCTGCTCGACAAGTTTGTCGTAAAATTGTGCTATGTTAAACTTGACAATGGAATTGAATTAAAAAAATTACTTTTTTTAAATAGTTTGTACATACATTGTTATCCCGCTCTCTATTTCGTGTGAATCAATCATTTGCAAGACATCTAGGGATGTAATATGGCATTCTTCTAAGTTCTAAGGTGGATAGGATATTCCATCGGAGAATAATCCCCAACTTAAAAATGTTTAAAGGGTTTCAGGGTTAATGTTTTTAATCACAGTTTTTTCAGTTATATTAGCACTTTCCATGTTTTTCAGTTAATTTCAATTTCTTAATTTTGATAAATTTAACCACTTTACACTACCGCTGGGCCTCATTGAAATAATGACACAAACTCCGATTTGTGCAAAGCAACTCATTAACATTTAGGTACTTTTGTCTTATTTTAAGAATAAGGTTGTCGTTTTTTTTTCTGAATGTTAAAATTTTCCTACTTACATTCTTAACAATATATAAGGTTTTCCATCTGATGATCTGTTAAAAGTTCATTAAAGTATTGCGAACTTATAACCCACCCAAATGGGCCAAAAATTGAGACAAATTCTTGTGCACTACTGGTCCATCGTTCATGGATGTTTGGCCCTCTGATGTGAGCCAACTCAATTTCTTAGGTTGTTCTGGACTTTTGGCCCACTTGAGTGGGATGATACTTTTATGGATTTTTAACCCACCCAGAGCCAGACGCAAAAGTCCGTTATTTAAAAATAATAAAGGAAGAGTAACTATAGGGCAACGAAAACAACCTTACAGCACTACTATGAATAAATTATAGCTTTTAATAAGAAGGCCCTCGAGATGGATTTCAAATACAACGAGTCAGAGCTGTTAAAGCGAACTAATTTGTTTTCATATGGAACTGAGCCCAAGTTCGACTATGCCAGATTGTTCTTATATATGAATTCAATCTTGTTAGCTCACACACTGAGATCGATCCAATAAGTATTGAGATGACTCAAAAAAATACTTACCGGAAAGTTAAAGTTAACTGGGCATAAATTCGGAAGCTTTTAACAGTCTGTGGATCCACAAAAACAATACCAGGTAAAATAGTTGGCCTTGACCCAGAAAGTACAATTTCGCGTGTTGGTAAGTATAGTGTTATGCTGGAATTGGGGGATGTCTTTTTGTATACTCGCTGTATACAAAACGTTTCATCTTTTCTGGATGATTGCGTGTGATTTTGATGCCTAAATCTGAAATATAAGAAAAAAGATATATTATTGTTGATCAGTAATAATAGAAAAAAAATCAAAATTTCAACAATTCAATTAGTTTAATTTATTGTTCTTAACAAGCAGGCACGTAGCCAGAGGGGGGACTAGAGGGGCTAAAGTCCCTCCCGAAAGTCTATAATAAAAATTAAAACTTTCTAATATGTTAATTTCAACCCATATGGACAGATCCATGGTCAACGAAGACGTTCTATCATCGTTTCAAGCTATGAGTTAGGAAAATCTTACATGTTATTTTTTTAATGCAATTTTCTTGTCGGCTGTGAAAGCTGAGTACATTCCTTGGTGCGAAAAAATTTTCTAGAGTGATCCTTCTACCGATGATGTTTTGAAATTGCTTGATATATGGGACAAGACTTAATTTAGAGGTAAGACTTCTTGTTTACGGTTTTTCCCACGCTTTCACTGACCACAGCTAGTTTTGAAAGAACTTTTTTAACTATGAAATATATTAAAACAGTGCCCCGAAGCGTTATTGTGAATATTAAATACGAGATTAAGCTCACTTGTTTTCTATTTATATTCATTCGGGTATTAACATAGATCCAGATGAGGTGATTGATTTCATGTCAAAAAATAATTTAAGTGCTTTCATTTAAGTAAAGGGTGTTTTTTGAACGTATGGTTTTCAATAACGCAATACTTTTTTCGGAGCTGGTCTTTTTGACGGCTGTCACTTAATTTATGCTAAGTGTGATTTGCCGTTTTAAAATGAATAAACTTACTCCTGAATAACGTTTGAAAATCGTGGAAATTAATAACCCTAATAAGTGTTCGGTTTAAGCGCTTCGCACGTTCGGTGAATGGAATGGGTCCAAAACGATTTGGCCACCGATCCCGATTTTCACAAGAAAATTTTGTTCAGCAATGAAGCTCATTTTTGTTGCAAACCGTCATATTTGAAATGAACAAAATCCACAAGCCATTGTTGAGACACCACCGCCGCCGTTACATCCTCAAAAAGTCACTATTTATGTAATGTATTTGGTGAGCAAAGTGAATAATTGGTAAATATTTCTTTAGAAATAAAGCCCTGCCATAATGTTACAGTCAATGGTGAACGCTTAAGAGCCATGATTGTTGACTTTTTCTTGCCTAAATTGGAAGATGTGGATGTGGACGATCGCTGGATCCAACAAGACGACGACGCTACATGCCTAGAACAAACAAAACAATCATTATCTCGCATCGTAAGCCTTAGGCGTGGCCTCCAATATCGTGCGGTTTACCACTGATGGACTATTTTTTGTGGGTGTAATGATTGAAACGCACGCTTTACTTCAATTCGCTTATTTATTATTTATTACTTAAATGAATACCAATCACATTACATATTATCGATTAAAGTTTTTGGAACATAAGAATTATTCGTTTTTTTGTCACATCTGCATTTAAGTTTTGAGAACAATTATTTCAATACATTTATAGTCAGGTAGTTTGTATTCAAGTGAAATTACATTATCTAACAACAAACTGGGATTGTTTTATGTTTAACGTCATTAAATTTAAAAAAAACTTCGAACTCTTGTGAAACAAAAGCTGTTCCGATGTCGGATACCAACCCTTTGGAACACCAAACCGTGCAAAAATGGGTCTTAACTTTTCTATAGTGGCTCGACTTGTTGTGTTGGTAACCATATCCAAACACTCAGCCCTCTTACTATGGCTATCGACTACAACCAAGAACCACTACTTAAAAATTGGACCTAAGAAATCAATATGAATTCGTGCCCAAGGTTCTTCAGGCCATTCCCAATTTAACAACATTCCCTTTGGAGGGTTACTTGTAGTAGATAGACAGGGTTCACATGATTTAACTATTTGATCAAGGTCGGCGTCTAGTTTTGGCCACCAGCAGTATTCTCTTCCCATTGCCTTCATTTTAGCAATTCCCATGTGAGTTTTATGTAATTCATTTAAAATATTTTTTCTTAATGCAGATCCGGTAGCTCCAAAACAAGCAACCGGCCTTCACGCTGAGTTCATTTCGTCTTAAATAAAAAGGACGCACTCGCTCATCAACTTGGTCATGCTGTAAAAAGTTTTGAATACTGACTACTAAACTATCTTTTTTAACACGCTTATATTAGCTTCACTTGTATGTATGTATGTATGAATGTATGTATGTATGTATGTAACCTACACCTTTACACTCGATTTTGACCCACTTTACACGAACCGATTTTATTAAAACTTTGTACACATATCAAGAACCGGTGGAAATACAATAATTTTATAAGTTTATCTCAATATCCTTATCAGGATTACCAGGATTAAATATTTTCCTCCCACAAATTCTGTTTCTACCAGCTTTTATTATGAGCTTATAAATATTAAAAGACTCCCTGAATATACGATATACGATATATATCGATATACGAATAATATGTCACAATGCGCCCAACGCTTTTTTCACTATAACACTAATATTTTTAATTCATTATTGTTTTCAGCTCAATTTAAAAATTATTTTTAATTTTTTTGGCTTGATGTGCTAAGCGTGTGTTATTAATTTTTTTAAACTATATTTATTCGTCTCACGCTCGACCTCTTCTATAGTAACTGGTAATCTACCTATTTCTTTAACATAGTTAATGTAGAGATTTGGCTTCCGACTTAACACACTCGATAACAAATGTATACCCAGTCAAAACTAAAGCTATTCGTTGCTTATTTATTATTTATTACTTAAATGAATACAAGTGTTTAGGTTGGCGGAGGACAAACAACTGAAGTGAGATTCGAACTTCTTTAAGAGCGGGATCTCTTCCAGCTCGGTCGGTATACACACATCTATCTATATCTATACACTGCCAATCACTACGATGAGGCCACATATTTTTCAACCAATTTTCGGTCTGTATACCTGTTGGAATTTGGTTAACCCGGAAAATTTTACTACATGAGAGTAGGTACATATTTACTTAAAACAAAGTGATACAATTATAGGGTTAATTAGAAAAGACGATTGGAATTTCCCTACATTAATGAATGAGCTACCTAAAAAGGATATAAAAAAGTGCGTCACTAGGATGAGGCCATTGCGAAAATTTCGTTGTAGAAGTTCACATCAGCAATTTTTTTGAAAATTTTGTATATATAAAAGACAGTCTGTTTTTTTGTATTCGTTCACTAACCAGCCAAACCGGTTGACCGATTTTCTTAATTTTAGGAATAATAAAGAGGAATAAGGGTAGAAGGTTTAGTGTGCAAAAAAAATTATAAAAAATATGGAAATATGTTAAACAAAGAAATTAAATTTTGGTCGCTTATTTCAACAATATTTAGGAATTTCCGCACACCTAAATCAGTAGAATTCGTGGTGTATTGGTAAGATCTCCGCAGGGAGATTGCAGGTTAGGGACAGAGCGGGTCAAAGACATGGCCCAGCTCAAGTGTGTCATCTGCGGGAACGAGTGGCACCCTGCTAATTATCGGGGTTGTCCTAAGGTCCTAGAGATACTGGAAAAATAGGCCGGACAAAAATCCGCAAGTCCACCCGTAAGACAAGCAAAAAGTTCAGTCATTAATCCCAACATTTCTTACGCCAACTATGCGAAAGGAAGGGGAAATACGAGACAGGCTCCACCACCGGTCGGCCCACAGGCCCAAGTGCCTCAGGTGTCGGCGGGCAGCCAGACATTGTATCCTTGTTGCTGAGCATTCAAGGCCAGTTAACAGGATTGCAAATCCAGATCAGGGAGCAAGACGAAAGAGTAGATTATCTCTACTCTTTGTTGCCTGGCCATTATATGAGTACTACAATTAAAAGACAATGTGTATATTCCATTAATAGTTTTGGTTCGGTTGTCGTGCGTCGGTCGGTTAAATATTATCGTTCGTTAGTGAATTAAATTGTGTATTTCGTTGCATTGTAAATTTTGTGTATTCTTTTTTTTTTTTTGAAGTAAAACTATCTTTAGGCATGCTTGTCTTGGGGAGTAAACTGGCGAATGCGTTACAAAAAGTGTGATGTGAACGGAAGTTGTATTGAAATTTTGAAAGAGAGTGATATGGAGTCACATGTTAGTAAAGATGGAGAGAGCGAGTTACATTTCGTATGTAACTGTCTGTAGGGACAAAAGAGACAGAACAAGAGAGGTGCGCGCGCACATTTTCTTTCTTTCTGACTATAACCAAGTGAGACCCAACCAACTAATATTGAATCACAAAGGTGAGTGCGAATCTCATACTAGTTGCTGGTGTCGTAGCGTCATATACAGCGTTCCTTCTTTCTTTTTGATTTTCTATTTTACGTATACGTAAATAAATAAAAATACTTATTAATTGTAGAGGTTCACCATTAGAAATAATTGGTGGCATTTTGATTAAACATGACAATAATCCAATGGAAGTTGATAATGAAAATCTCACTAGAGATCATTTACAAAAATTGAGACAAATTATTGGAGTTAGGCCTATACCTATACAGCCCTATTGCCTGTATTACACTGTAGGAGCAATGGAGACCAGTGCATGCGCACATGAAAATAATAGCTAAAAAAAAAATTATACAAGAATACTAATCTATATACACTGAGTTACAAAAAAAGTGGCGCAGTCATATTTGTTGATGTTTTGTTATCATTTTGACAATATACCGCTATGTTTTTTCAAAGCTTATTTTTGTTTTAGTTAAGTGGTATATTTGTGTATTTGTTTGCAAATTATTTTTCCATTTTTCTTGTTATACGTAATTTCTTTTGGGAAAAACCCCAACATAATCATTTCTTCATACCAGATGCAAGATGTACGGATTTTTGCTTCCGTGACCCCGTAAATTTTTAAATAAGTTAAATGTTTTAGGCATATTTTAATTGGATGATTTATTAGTTTTTTAATAATTTTGTGAAAAAAATATGCAAAATAACGGCAGAAGAACTCGCCAGGGGGTTGGCTTTGGCTGAGGATGGACGAAGTGTGCGGTATGCCGCTGTTATGATTAGAAAACCGGAAACGACGCTAGAAGAACCATTAAGATACAGGCGTAGCCCGGTGTCAAGGTTCAGGTCACACCAGAGCTACACCTGATGCAAGGGACGATCGATATTTGGTACTTCAAACCCTTCGAGATCGTCATCAAACAGAGGTTGAGCTGTCTCACAGAATTAGATCCGTTGGAGTGAGGGGTGGGAATGCACAAACAGTGAGGCGGTGATTAGTGGAGAGTGGCCTGAGAGCAAGAAGGCCATTTCGTCTACCAAGACCCACGATATAGCACAAGCGCCGGATGGAATTTGCTCGCCTTTACTAAAAAAGAACCGAGGTTGACTCGATCAGAGTTCTTATTACTTATGAGTCCAGGTTTTGTCTACGGTCACCAGATGCACATAGCAGAGTGTGGAGGCGATCAGGTGAGAGATGCTCTTCGGTAACAGTTCTCCAGCTTGAAAATTTCTTGAGAGGTTCCGTCATGGTGTGAGCAGGTATTTCCATGCAAGAAAAAACCGAACTGTAGTTAGTGGAGGGGTCGATGAACTCCAAATATTACATCACTAAAAATTGGGATGAATATGTGGTTCCATTCACAAAATTTATTGGCGAGAACTTCCTTCTGGTGCAGGAAAATTCTAGACCAAATGTTGCCAGGTGTGTTACTGATTACTTTCAAGAAGTCGAATTTGACGTGATGGCTGTGATGAGCCCGGAAATGAATCCCATCGAACATGTATGGGACATGCTGGGACGAATGATTAGGAGGCGACCTGCCCTTCCCGAGACACTTAGTGGGCTGAGATCTGCTCTAATCGAAGAATGGGACAATTTGGACGACACTATCTTAAGGAACCTAATCCAAGGTACTCCCAGGTGAATTAAAGATTTGTTAGATGTTTGGGGTTGAAATACCCACTACTAGAAAGGAAACAAGACTCGTTAAAAAAAAATAAAAATTTAAAATGTTAACTTATGAAGTTTCTGCTTATTTTTGTTAATTTATTCTTCATTCGTAGGTTCTTAACTTTTTTTTTCCTTTTTTATGTGAATTACTTATTTTTACCTTCAAAAACAAAATTGCATTAAAAAAATATTTTGTTGTCCATCTTTTATTAAATTATAGCAAAATTTCAAGGTGCGCCACTTTTCTTGTAACTCAGTGTATATAAAAATCAACCCTATTTTCTTCTGGTCACGCTATAACCGATTTCGTTCATCTTTCTTTTAAATGTTTTCTAATGTTTCGTAGAAGGTTTGTCAATAAAAAAATAAAGAAAAGTGCACAGAATTTAAGAAAATTTAAAACAAAAATAATCAGATTGATACCCTATTTTAATGTTTTAAAAACTGACAGTTTTATATATCGGAAAAATTATTAAAAATAAATAATAATAGACAGGGGGCTTTTAGTGTTGCCAGAGCTGTCAAGTTTTAGTTTTTTTCTTAAAAAAAAATTAGTTCTTAAGCGACCAACTCCTAAATGGACAAGTGGAAAGGAGGTGCTTAGCTATATATGTATATATATATATATATATATATATATGAATTTTATGTTCGATGTAAATCAAAAAACAATTTTTTGATTTTAAAATAACGTTAAGAGCAAGAGCTCTTTCTTTATTAATGTATATATCCTTATTTATACATTTTCTATACTTAATGTAAATCGCCGTTTCCTGTTTGTTTTTTATTATTGTCTTTTGTCTCGTCCTGGGTCTATTCTTCTTTATTACCTTTCCTTGGAATGAACAAAGGTTGATGAGGCATCCCTTTGTTCTTGTGTTGTGTTGAACTATGTTGGTACATCTGTTCTTAATTACTTTCATATGTTTAAAAGATAGTTTCTTTATTAAGATGAGCTGCTGCCGAAACTTATGTATGTATGCACATATATACATATGTATGTAATGTACATGTATAGGGAATAATAAGAATTTCCAGAAATCTTGATAAACCGAATAATGAATCGTTGTGAACGCTTTTCCAGGGAATTGGTTATTCTCTTAATTTTGTAAGTCGAATGTCAAATTTTATTAACTTTTAAAAGAGATTTTATCTAAGTTGAAAATCATTCTACCAGGATATGATAACGTTTTGGATTGTTACGAGAAAAGTATGTGAAAGTTTTAAGGTTATGTGTTACCCTTGAGCCATGGTAAATTTTTGGTAAATTTCATAATACTTTTAATTGCCAACAAAGTTCCAATTAAGCTGTGATTCCTTTTAAGATAAGTTTCGATCCACTTTTTAATAAACTTATAAAGTACATCGGGCTATCTAGAAACTATGAAAAATTGTATTTAAAATCGAATAAACAACAACAATATTTTTCCAAAACTTGAGTTTCAGCATTAAATTGGGGTTTGCGATGTTTGCCGGGTCCTCTAGTTTATCAATAAAAACCGATAATAAATTTAAATATTTGTAGAAAATTATAGAAATTAGTAGAAAATATGTATATGTACAATGTACATACATACATATATGTGTGCATATAAATACATATATAAACATATACATACATATGGATGGAGATAAAGAAGTCTTACTTCAGTTGTGTGGTCTAAAGCACACTCGTTTTTTATTAATATGTAATTATTTTGTTGTGATTAGTTTGTGAGTCAATTTTATTTATTTGGTTTTATTTAATTAAAGGTGTGAATTGATAGTGCGAGAAGATACCCAGGTGAGTGTTTGGTTAAATATGAATTAAAATTTTATTACATGTGTGATATTATTTAAATTATTTTATTTTATTGCAATTGTTATATCTCGTCGTGCGTTGAACTCAGCACACTTCAATTGTGTTGTTCACTTTGGTTGTCAATTCGGTATCATCTTACGGATGTTGTTTTGGGTCAATCAAAGTGCGACCATAAAATAGTTGCATTGTGCTGACTCTTTAAACGTGCCGACGATTATCCACTGCAAATGTTTGGGCTTGCGACCACCGAAATGACACGACAAGGTTGGTCTTTGAAAAAGAGTGAAAGAAGTCGGTTGTAGATGTAACATTGGCGCAGCCGATCCGCGAATCTCGTAAACGCGAACTAATTTAATTTTTTAATTTAAACGAAACAAATCGAGTGCGATAAAAAGAATCGAGTGATAAAAAAAAAAATTGAAACGAAACATAATCAAAGCGAAAATCATAAACAGTGAGAGATACAGGTGAGTATAGTTATATGTATGTACCTATATTCTATTTCAAGTGCTATAAAAAACAAAGTTGTGTTTCAAGTTTAGGGTTTTGACTGACCAGGAAATAGACCAGCTCACTATTGAGTTAAACAAAAGTTTAACAACTCAAAGGGAGCTAAGAGAAAAAGATATATCATCACCTTATTCTAAAAAACACTTAATTCCGTTGCTCTGTACCCCTCAACATACTTCTACACCAAAATCATCTGTGGATAGAAACCTTGTGGACACAGGAGTTCAAACCACAGTAGTAAAATTAATCAAATCAAATAAATCTACTCAAATACAAAAAGAACCAAATTGTAGCGAAATGTGACTTGAGAACATAAGCAAGTCGGTTTCAAGGTTAGTCCCCATATTCAACGGGGAAAGAAATCAAGAACTTTCCCGAAGAGTTCATGAATTCTTAAATGCATGCGATCTGGCTTTAAAAATGGTTAAACCAGAAGGGGAGGAGATCTTAGTATCTCTAATTTCAACCCGACTACAAGGCGATGCGTTTGAGTTAATTCGTGCAAACACTGTGAATAAAATAGAGGATTTGGCAAAACTGTTTAAAGACAGTTATTTAGTGCCAAAAACTTTAGACAACGTGATTAACGAATTGAAGCAATGCCATCAATTGTTAGGCGAAGATGTTAAAGCATTCGCTAGACGTCTAGCGAAACTAAAAGCTACATCTGTTGAAATTATTGACTTGAGATATTCGGCAACTGAGTCAGTAGGCCTAAAAAAGGAAGTTGAAAACACGGTGTTGACAACTTTTAAAATAGGGCTAGCCGATCCAGCTCTTCGTCAGTTTATGCTGGGCAGCAAAAGCAAGGACCTCAACGAAATCTCTGAGGACGCCTTGAAAACTTCACTGCTAATACAGCCAAACGCGATGGTCTATTGGAACAACACCAAACTTACGTTTTCCGTTGGATCGTATTAGTTATTACAATAGCCTGACTCACACATATCCATCTGTGCCTTCCCTGCCTCAACCTTCAATTTATAATACACTACCCCACCAGGTACCTCAAGTGACATCTAGTTTGCCATTACAAAATTACACACAAAATTACACAACATCCACACCGACACATAACGAAACACCGCAATTTACTCAGAATTTTGAAGACCCTCCCCACTCCAGCAATAGACAACCAACAAGGTCTACAAAATCCCATTAAAACCTGTGGATTCTGTGGTAAGCAAACCCACAGCTAGTAATATCCGTAAAAGAACACCATACTGCGACACTTGCGAGGACTATGGGCTGGGCATGCTCAAAACAGTTGTCCCCGCTCACAGATACGAGCTACTCGGACAATAAGTCAAAGGCCTAGAGTCAAATGCAAGTGGTGTTCTAGGGTGGGGCATGTGGAGGACGATTGTTTCTCTAAAAGGAATGACCTCAAAGACCAATCGGGAAACGCCCGAATGCGCCCCCACAAAATCAACTACAAAAAATAAAAACAAAGAGAAAATAACGAAAGACAGCAATGTAGACGAATTAAAGCCATCAGCGCCCGTATTAAACGATCGACAAAAAGAAACAAGAACACAAAACGTTGACTAGAAGGAGGTAAATTTCTTTACTTTTGAGTCAATTAGTAAAACGAAGCGGAAATCAAGGCCACCAGTTTCTGGGACATATATAAACCTAGGTCGGTATGGTCTCTTATTTCTGATTTTTAATCTTCGTTTCGTTTGGAGTAAGTGCTATTCAAAGGTGAAATTCGTTTATAACTTTTTGGATGATTTTTTTAAGTGTATGCTTTGCCGAGAAATAAGAAAAAAATATTGTTTGCATTTAGGAATCTCCGTAGGCATGAAAATATCCTTCTATCTTCACTTAAATTAGATCATAACTTAACCAAGGAAGAAAAGAAGATTTATGCATTAAGTTTAATGATGTATTTCTTCTAAAGGGTGATCGTTTAAGCTATACACCCGTGTTAGCCCATAACATACCAACCAAATCCGACCAAGCAACAATTAATACTAAGCAATACAGAACTCCACAGGTTTATAAACAAGAAATTGAAAGGCAAGTCCAAGAAATGCTTGACCATGATATAATTTCAGAAAGTAAATCTCTGTGGAATTCACCTTTGCTCATTGAGTCCAAGAAAATGGTTGAAGGTCAAAAACGGTGGAGGGTGGTTGTTGACTTTAGAAAACTAAATGAAGTCACAATCAAAGATGCATTTCCCCTTCCTAGAATAGAAGAAATACTTGATCAGTTGGGACATTGTCAGTTTTTCACCACTTTAGATTTGGCAAGCGGCTATCACCAGGTGTTGATCGATCCAGCCGATAGAGCAAAAACTGCGTTTAGCACCAGTACAGGACATAACGAGTTCAATAGAATGCCTTTTGGTCTAACTGGTGTTCCGGCAACCTTTCAAAGGATTATGAATCATATTCTGACTGGATTGCACGGAATTGATTGTTTCGTTTATTTATACGATATTGTTGTCTATGGTAAAAATCTGGAACAACACAATCAAAAACTTACTAAAGTTTTGGGAAAACTTAGGCAACACAATCTCAAATTAAACACAGAGAAATGTAACTTCCTACGGCGTGAAGTAACATATTTGGGACACGTATGTTCTGAAGTTGGTGCTTCACCCGACCCAGCTAAAACACAATGTGTTACAGATTTTCCTAGACCCAAAACAATAAAACAGGTGCAATCATTTCTTGGACGAATTACTATAGAAAATTTATACCACAATTCTCTAAAATAGCAGCCCCAATAACAAAGCTGTTGCGTAAAGAAAATAGTTTCGAATGGTCTCCAGATTGTGAGAAATCAGTTAAGTTCCTCAAGGAAGCGATTTCCTCGCCACCTGTTCTCATCTATCCAGATTTCATACAACCATTTATCCTGACTACCGATGCCAGCAACGAAGCACTTTGAGCCGTTTTGTCTCAGGGCAAAGTGGGTGAGGATAAGCCTATTGCTTATGCTAGCCGTTCCCTGAACAATTCTGAAAAAAATACTCTACGATAGAAAAGGACTTGCTTGCCGTAGTTTGGGCGTGTAAGCACTAACGAACATATCTTTTAGGTCGACCATTTACAATTTTTACAGACCATCGTCCTCTTATAGGCGTATTTAATGTAAAGGATCCAACCACGAGACTTATGCATTTTCACCACAAATTGTCTGAAGCTATATATATAAAAGAAAGTCTGTTTTTTGTGTTCGTTCACTAACCAGCCAAACCGGTTGGCCGATTTTCCTAATTTTGTTTTTAAATTAAAGAGGAATAAGAGCAGAAGGTTTAGGGTGCAAAAAAATATTATAAAAAATATTGAAAATATGTTAAACAAAGAAATTAAATTTTGTTCGCTTATTTAAACAATATTTAGGAATGTTCGCACACGAAAATCAGTAGAGTTCGTGGGTTCCTGGTAAGATCTCCGCTCTACCACGTCAGGCGTAGAACCGTGGACCGGCGACTCTTGTACGAACGAGACATCCTCGCCCGAGAGGGAGCGGAGCTCCGGTTCAGTAGGGCTGTTTCTGAAAAGGACCGTTTTGATAGGAGAAGGCAGGAGAACCAGTTTTGGTGGCTCAAAGAAATTAACATGGGGTAAACCGGGGAGGGGTATTTTTTGCCTTGGCCGGCTTACATACTTGTTTTTAGTCTTATGTTAAGTAGGTTAAGTAGAGTAGGGACGGTGGCACTATAAATGATATAATTAAAAAAAAAATACAAAAAAAAATATACAAAAAAAAAAAATAACAAAAAAAAATAAAAAAAAAGACATTACACACATAACATGGACAAACAAACAATATGGACATAGCTTTTGCCGCTGTGGTTGTTCTAGTTTTAAGTAGTTTGTAGGTAGGTTAGGGGTAGTTTTAAGTTTTATTTTAAGGACGTAGCATGTAAGTAAATAATAATAAAAAGTCAAAGATGTTAGTTTTTGAAATTTTCTAACAAAATAAAAAAACAACAAAAATAGTTCATAGGCCGAAAGGCATTAGTTTTAAGTATTCATGAATTTCTTAGAGCGCCCGTTTAGGGCCAGTAAGTTCTATTTAAGTATCATTAAGTAGGCTAGTTTTATAAATTTTGTCTAGTATGTAAGTAGTTTTAAGTTAATAATGAATAAAAATTTGAATTAAAAAAAAAAAAAAAGCGCGGTCACGTTTCAGTTTGAGCGTCAAGGGTCGTGGGATCAAATCCTAGCTATGGGTGACTTTTTTTTTTTAATTAAAATTACGAGATTTTAAATAATAAATAAATAATTCCAATTTCATTTACAATTTCAATCAACTAAATGGGTCAATGAAATGTTTCAATGTTTTCTTAAATCACAAAATAAATACAGTTTAAAAAAAACTAAAAAACACGCTTTTAAAGCACGTTAAACTAAAAAGTTAAAAATAAATATAGTTTGAAAAAAACTAAAAACACGCTTTTAAAGCACGTTAAACTAAAAAGTTAAAAATAAATATAGTTTGAAAAAAAACTAAAAAACACGCTTTTAAAACCCATCATACTAAAAAAGCGAAAAATAATTTTTAATATAAGCTGAAAACAATAATGAACTAAAAATACAAGCATTATTGTGAATAAGCGTGGGGCGCTCGATATATGAAAAAAAAATATGGCCAATGCGCCCAACGCTTTTTCACAATAACACTTGTATTTTGAGTTCATTATTGTTTTCAGCTTATATTAAAAATTATTTTCCGCTTTTTTAGTATGATGGGTTTTAAAAGCGTGTTTTTTAGTTTTTTTCAAACTATATTTATTTATTAATGTAATTTGTATTATTATATGTAGATTATAGATTATAGGTTAGATTATTCTTGTACACTAAAAAAAAAAAAAAATGAAAGAAGAAAAATGTACGCAATACTAAAAATCAAACAACCCCTTTTAAATGTTTCTTTAATGTGTAAACTAAGCTTTATTTTTCTTGTGGCAAACATACCCAACGTTACAGCATCAACTCCTCATCAAATAGAAAACCTTACTTTAACTCCGGCACTATTTAATGGCATTGGGAATGCTGTATTCTTTAACAACAAATGCACCATATTCACAAAGATAACACCCATGGATTTTGCGGAAGTTCTTAATTTTGTAGACAAGTGTGACGCTAAGATCAAACAGCTGTGCATACCTCTACAATCGAAATTCCAAACAAATTACAACATGAGAAGGAACGAATTGGAAGCGATCATATGCAACCTTCGGCAAAACAACATGCGATTAAAGCATATGGTCTCTCACCGAAGAAATAAGAGAGCCATAGAAACAATTGGACATTTCTTCCATTGGGCTTTTGGAACTATGGACAAGGAGGATTCTGATAAGATTTATGACCATCTAAGCAACTTGGATACCAACGAAAATGAAGCGCTCAATTTGATTACGAAACAGATAACGGTGGCAAATTCCGATTTTGATAGGCTCAGTAAACCTATCAAAACGTTAACAGAAGAGGTGGACAAAATTGGAAAGAATTTCGAGAACTTGGGACTTGGTTTTGGACGTTAAGAATGAATAGATCGCAGAAGCAGAGGATCATGCTTTATTTGTCATAGCGATATGATTGCTAGTTTGAAGGAGGGGAAGAAGTTGTTAGAAGATCTACAAGAGGAAGCGAATCAGATCGAAAACAGGAAGCGTGTGAACAGTCAACGATTGGAAGTCGACGTCCATCGATACTCTCTTGTGTCCATCAGTGTGCTCATAATAGCACTCGTATTGTTCAAATGGTACCTTTCAAGAAGTTCGTTTACAAGCACCACCAACATACCAAGTCAAATCACAACAAATATAACAAACGTTGTCCCAGAAAAATCCGATGCCGTCAAGATATATTCCATCGAGATGGATGTTCTACCAGATCGTTTACCTGCAACAAGGAAGTCGACACTAGGAGTAACGTTTGCCCGAGTATAAAATTCTTATTTGTCTTTTAAGTCTTGTAGTAAGAAAAAGAAAAACAAAAAACAATTAACAAAAATTATTAAATAAATAATTGTTAAATGAGATCCGATTAAAAATACGTTATACCATTTAGTATACAAAAAAGTACATACATTTAAAATAAATAAAAAAAAAATCTTAAAATTGTTACTTACACTTTCATATAAATATAAACCTTCTTTTAAATATAATGTTCTTAATAATAACTTTCTTAAATAAAAAAAATATATATAAACAATTGTAATGTAATAAAAAAAAATAATTCCTAGAATATAAAATTATATTTGTTACGTATTTTTAAGAGATTGTTTAATAAAAATAATATAATCTTGTCGATTGTCATCCGGTTGATCGTAAGTTCTTCCTCCGGGTGGGGAGGGATATTGTGTCTACTCCCATACCTACCAGAGGAAATCGTGAACTCAGCACACTTCAATTGTGTTGTTCACTTTGATTGTCAATTCGGTATCATCTTACGGATGTTGTTTTGGGTCAATCAAAGTGCAACCATAAAATAGTTGAATTGTGTTGACTCTTTAAACGTGATGACGATTATCCACTGCAAATGTTTGGGCTTGCGACCACCGAAATGACACGACAAGGTTGGTCTTTGAAAAAGAGTGAAAGAAGTCGGTTGTAGATATAACGCAATATTAAATTTTATTATTTCATAATTATTAATAATGTAATTGAATTTCGCATATCGTTGGTGTACTTATATACGTTTATACATTGATTACATACGGCATCTGTACATTTTGTATACATATTTTATATGGTGATTATTTAAAAGAATAACATCTTGTGTTTGAAATTCTGGTGATTTTTTTTTGTGACGTCATTAATTTTGACATTTATTTTTGATATTACTTTGTTTCGGATCCTGCGATCGCGAGTGACATTGTATTTTAATTTTAAGTGTTGGGTGCATTTGTGATTTAAAAGTTGCCATTTTGAATAGAATTATTTAGTTTTGATTTGTTTTCATTTTAGTGAAAATAATTTGTTTGATTTATAATCTGATTAAATTTAAATGCTTGTGTTGATTGATAGTAAAATTTCATCTTCTTCTATTTCGACAAATTCATCGTTGTAGTTTTAAGAAGTAGTTTAAGAAATATTTTATTGAATTATATTATGCCTTTTAATTTTGTTTTTCCTTGATTTAAATTGTATTTTGTTTAATAAACGTGATTTAAACTTATATTTAAGTTTGTGGATTGTTAGTATATTTTGTAAATTAGTCTAAGAATATTTCAATTTTAATAAAGTTTGAAGTTTTCAATTGAATTCGTGTTTTATTTCGTATTTCGGTTTATTGATTTTCAATTTTAAGTTGGTGTTTTATTTCATATCTCGGTTTATTGATTTTCAATTTTAAGCTGGTGTTTTATTTTAAGTTTCGAAATTTTATAAGAGGCTGGATTGTTGTGATGTTTCGTTCGACGGTAAGCGACATATTTAAGAAATTGGGCGTTTTATGCATCCTGTTTTTGTTTTGACTGAAACAACGCGAGTTAATCCATCGGATCCGGGGTGAGTTTTTTTATTACGGCCTAAATTCCAATTTGTCGGTGGAAATCTCTCATCCCTTATCAGGACAATGTCTCCAACATTGACATTTTTTAACTTTTTGTCCACTTCGGACGATGTTGAAGTCTGGATAAATATTCAGGCTCCATTTGCGCCAAAATGTTTAGGTCATTGTCTGGACTCGCTTCCATCTATCCATATATGTAATGTTGATGTCGATGTCACCTTGTGGCACAGTATTAAGACTTTCGCCGATTAAGAAATGTGCTGGGATTGGCACATCCAAATCATCCAAGCTATCGGAAAGAGGACACAAGGGTCTCGAATTCAAACACGCTTCTATCTGAGTAAGAAGTGTTGTGAGCTCCTCAAACTCAGCTTCTCCATCCCGACAACCCGTTTTGAGTGATACATAACCGATTTCACTCCGGCTTCCCATAATCCACCGAAGTGAGGAGAAGCGGGATTAATAAAATGCCATTCCGTACCTTGATTTGCTAGATTTTCAGCAATTACTTTTCAATCATGTTGTGAAACCTTTAACATCTTATCTAGTTCTGCACTTGCACCAACAAAGTTTGTACCCTCGTCTGGCAGTGAATAGCCTGAACACTGCCAAAAATGCATCTAAATGGATGGCCTTTGTCGCTAAGCAAATTGTGCCCTCTTGTAGGCACAATGTCTTCGGTCTTTCTTATTAACTAATTTTAAACTTTATTTAACTTTAAGTTTTTTAATTTGGCCAAGATACAGAAAGAGACACCTGCCAGGGATAAGTTCACTTTTAGATCTGATTTCAATTCTAGATGCCGGAAACAATATGGTGAACATTGGTAAGAGCCCAGCGGCATGGAAAAGAATTAAACTTGGTTAAGGGTGTGTGTGTGTTGCGTATGGTTTACACGATGGTGCAAACACTATTTATGTAATGGTGTAAGCACACGTAACACAAATAAAAATCGCAAAATATCCTTTGAGGATTTTGCTTCCGCGTGCCTTCCAGGCTTTGATTTCGATTGGGCCAGCGTAATCTACGCCAGTGTGACAAAATGGTCTAGCCATGCTAACTCTAGCAGCTGGTAAATTTCTCATCAATTGCTGCATCTCTGCTGACTTCTGTCGGTAGCAAGTTGTACATCTGTGTAGCTCATGCTTTACACTTCTTCGAATTGACCAATCCAAAATCGATGACGTATATATACAATTATTTGTTGTATTCCGCCATGCAACGTATTTTTATGAGCATCTTTTGACACAAGTTTTGTGAAGTGATGAGTGTTTTTTACAAAATTGGATGCTGCGCTTCATAAGCTAGCAACGAATTCTGCAATCTACCACCAAATCTTAGAATACCATTGACATCAATAAATACATTAAGTGATTTTAATTGTTTTGAAATGTTACCGTTTTGTTGCAACTCTTTTATTTCGTTGGAGAACATCTCGGTTTGAGCTGTATTGATCGGTAGCGTTCGAGATGCCTCTAATTCTGAAGCGGTTAATGGTCCGCTTCTCTTGCGAACATTTGTCACCAGCATTAGAGATGCTTCTAATTCAGAAGCGGTTAATGGTCCGCTTTTATTGGATTGGTGATCGTTTTGGGAAAGTTTTCTTACCCAACGCATGTATAGTAGATTGTTTTTGTAACGAGGCCACCATGCGATGATGCGAATTACTTTGAGTAAGCTCGAACTTTTATGAATTATGATACTTTTCAGTTCTCTTGTCACTTGAACAGTATGAGTTTTTATTGGACGACACGCCACGAGATGCTATATCTGCTGAGTTATGATGAGATGGAACATTGGACCAACAATCACTGCCTATTAGTCGTTGTACGTCGGATACTCTGTTTGATACAAATGTTGTCCATTTAGCTGGAGTTGCTCTAATCCAGGAAAGAGCAATAGTTGAATCTGTCCAAGCAAAGATGCTAACATCGGGAATTGCTAGAATATTACGGGTGTAATGTAATATTTATGTTAAGACAACTGCGCCACATAGTTCCACACGAGGCAAGATGAGCGTTCACTTGCTCGGAGCAATCTTTGTCTTTGCTAAATGTAAGTTGGTGTGAATGTTTTCCTTACTATCTAAGGCACGAATATAGACCACACCTCCATATGCTTTCATTGAAGCGTCGCAAAAGCCATGCAACTCGACTGCTTTATTTGATGTGCTCATTCGGTTCCACCGTGGTATCCTCACTGTTGGAAGGCTTCCTAATCTCTTTTAAGGTCGTCTGGAATTGGCTCGTCCCAGTCACATCCGTGATCCCAAAGTTTCTGCATAATAATCTTCGCAGTGATTATGCAAGGTGATATCCATCCAAGTGGATCGAAGAGCTTGGCAATGGTTGATAAAATAGTTCGTTTTGTAATATGTTAATCTGACTTTTGGAGATTCTTGTAAGAAAAGAAATCGCAGCTTGGAACCCATTTGATGCTCAGAGTTTGAACGTGATTGGATGAATCAAAAGGAAGCTCAAAATCATGTTCACGGTCTTGAACGGGAATATTTTCCATCAAATCTCTATGATTTGCTGTCCGCTTCCGTAAATTGAAACCGGCTGACGCTAAAAGTCATCCACATACATATCTTCCTGCACAACTTTCGCTCCCAAAGGAAATTTTGCATGTTCATCTTTGGCAAGACGTTTTAACGTCTAAATATGGAGCATTTGCGGTGCCAAACGTGACAGTTTTTAGCTTGTAGAGTTTCGGAGGCTCTGTTTGTTCATTTCTCCACAAAATGATTTGGTAAAAACAGTCTGATGGATTTACCCAAATTTGTCGATACATCTTCTCTATATCCGCCGTGAAAGTATATCGATGAGTCCGCCATCGCAAAATAAGATCTATAATATTTGTTTGTAATTTTGGACCTATCAACATAGAGTCAATTATCGACTTCCCCGTCGAATCTTTTGCTGCTGCGTCGAAAACAACTCTTGTTTTAGTGGTTGTGCTGGATTCCTTTATTACTGTATGATGCGGTAAAATGAAATGATATGGCGTGTGATGAACTTCATTGTCGCTGCTTATTTCTTCCATATGATGGATTGTCTCATACTCTGTGATACATTTCGTGTACTCGATTTTAAGACTTGGATTTGCATCGAGCTTTTTTTCTTGGTGAAGAAACCGTCGATATGTCATAATTATGTCGGCCGGAACCCATTTTTGGCAGCTGTTCATCTTTAAATGGCATTTTAACTTGATACCGACTATGTAGAAACTCTTCCTAGAACAATCCAGCCTAACTCCGTATTTTGTGCCATCGGTCCAAGGCCATCTTGCTATCGTTTGATTATTGGAAGAAATATTTGGGCACAAACGTCACTACCTAACAACAAATCAATAGGTGCAGGCTCGTGAAGACGTGGATCTGCCAACGGAAGCCCAGTTAAGTTATCCCATTTATGCCTGTATGGCAGTTTGAAACAATGAATGTACAGCGTTCTGTAGTACCACTACTGACCAACCCCAACCCTGATACATCAACACTTGTACGCAGTACGCCACTTTCGAAGCTTTAAAAGTTGTGCAGCTGCTTCTGTTATAAATGAACTTTCAGAACCTGTATCAATGATGGCTCGTATATTATATAATCGACCGTCTGAAGCACGGGTCTTGACAATAGCGGTTGCTAAAAGCACTTGGTGAGATACATTTAGATCACCTTGTGAGATATAATAATTCAAGGTTGTTGGATCATGAATATTATTGTTTAGCTGAAATTATGTTGCGTTTGCATTCATAGTTGTTTGAATTACATTTAAGGTGGTTCCTCTCGGTTGAGTTGAAATTTTCGAAAGCGACTGTACAGAATTTCTCATGACATTATTTTTTATCATTTTGTTGATGGTGGACATGCAACAGAGAATGATGTCTTTGTTGGCAAAAGAAGCAGCATAGTTGACTTGGGCATTCTTGTAAAGAATGCCTATACGAAAGACAATTTTTACAAACTTTCAATCTTCGAGCAACGTCTTTTCGTCCTGTAATATCCATATTTAGTTATAATGTTTATCTAAATTACATAATTTGCATACTAAAACCTCCGAAACTGTTGGTTTGGCAGGCTTAAACTTCTGCTAAGCATATAAAACTTTTGATTTCATTGGAAACCGCGGTGTAAAACTAGCTGACGGATCCGATTTAGTGTGATTCGAAGTACTTTGGTCCTTTTGATCCAAAACTTCAAGAGTTAGGAAGGGTTTTTCCAAAAATGAGGTAAATTCTGTTAAATTTGTTAATTCTTTTTTGTCACACAACTTTTCTTCCCATAGCTTTTGCGTAATTGGAGGCAACTTTTGATTAAGGAACCAAATCAAAACAATGTCCCACTTATCAACTGGAACTCCCAAGTTTTCCAAGGCATGAAAACACTCTTTTGTGGTGTATAAGAGATTTTTCAAACCGGAAACAGTTTCACGAGGTAATTGAGATTGACCGAACAGTTGTTGCATTTGGATATGCACCAGAATACGTTTGTGGTCATATCTCTCTTTTAAAAGCTCCCACGCCTTGTCATAATTGGGGGCTTCAATAGATAGATTTTGTAAAAATCGTTTTGCATCATCTACTAAGCACGATTGAAGAAAGTGCAACTTATCTAAAGCACCAAGGTTCGAATTATTGTGAACCAGAGCCTGAAACCTATCATAAAAGGGTCTCCATGTAGTATACGACCTATCCAATTTCGGGAGATTAATACGAGGCAACCTCACTCCGGAATGGGTGGAAGGTTGCGTTTCCGAACTAGAAGCCGTTAATGTCTTCGGAGATAAAAACTTGTCAAGCGTTTCCACCAAAATTGCTCTATACTCGATTATCACTTATTTGGTCATAAACCTTCACTAAATCTTCTAATTTCAGCCCCTCCTCCAGGCAGCCTCCGCCAACAATTGCCTCATGGTATACTTTAGCTGATTTTACATCTTCTTCTATCTTTTCTAATCGCCCCGTTATGTACGGTTTAGTTACGCGGTCCTTAGGTGATTTTTTGAAATTCATGATGTCTTTTACAATTTTATTGAGAATTCCCTTTTGGAGTTCTCCATATTGAATTCCCTTTGGATCCATTACTTATTTAAATATATGTATATATATAAATATGTTTGCAGAAAATACGTTTTAATTGACGAGTTTACAACACATATAAAGGCAACACTTACTGCATTGTATGTTGCTGCTGCTGAGTTGTATGCTGCTGCGTTATACACATGCTACTGCTCGTGCTGCAGCTGCTTCGTCGTCGTTAGCGTCGTCGTCTTGCTTCGGAACTTCTTGGTGGCTGTGGCAGTCGCTGCACAAGGAACACAGAATTTTTTTTTTTTTTACACGGTTAGTTCAACGTATTGACGTTTATAGGTTAAGTATCAAAGTGATTAATGAGGGCTAGAAGGACCTATGTTTTTCTTGTACTTGAATCTATAGCCGCGTTTTATTGGTAATCTATCCCTAACATAGTATTCGAGTACCAATAAAACGCTATATTCACTTTTATATTCACTTTTAATTTTTCTTCTTAAAGTTGGTGTCCCTACATTATTTGTCAAATCGTTGATGTCAAAATTTCAAAATCTTCTGTCACACACAAAATAAAAAAGGCATATGTGCACTTGAAAATAGAAAAAAATTGAATGCATATTGCAAACAAAAGTTGTAAATATACAAACTCACTTGTTAAAGAAATTTCTGGCTAACATCTTTACATTTTAGTTAAAAACTCAATTTGAGTTTTAAATCAAAATAAACAACAGCTGTTCTACATTGGGCGCGTTCGAAGAATGTACAATTGTGTAAATTATTGGGTCGAGTTGGAAAATGCATGAAAACGGTTGTTGAGTTGAAGTTTACATGGAAATGCACACCGAGTTGGTTTCGAATGTGTTTTACTTATATTTGTAGTAAAACTTTGAAAATATATAGATTTTCTTGTTATATATATTACACACAGATTAAAGTTCACCATTTTATCAACTCCCAGTTTAATTCTATCGGTTTATATGGAAGAGCGAAAAATATGGAACTAAGTTTCTGGCAACTTTAAAGACCAGTTGAATAATCGTGGTTCACTAGTTTCTTCAAATTATTATAGAATTTATTACATAGACCATTTTTTTTATATAGTAAACATATTTTTATTCTTTTTATTCAATAAATAAGATATTAGAAGACAAAAATCAACATGAAATTATAAAGAAATAATTAATACAAATTATGAGAAGTTACTACAAGTTGCCTGTAGAGTCAAAATTACCATTTTATTCTACTCAATACCGTATACCTACATATAACTTTGGGAGTTTTGAAAAATGCATGCATTGTTTGCATGCGATCAATTGCAATCATATTAAAGTAAAAAAAAAAATATGTTTGCAAATATTTGAGTTTTGCTTTAAAGAAAATCTGACATTTAACATGTACATTTAAAAAAGGTATGCATTCATCAGACTTTCACAACCATGCATTTGTCAGCTTTTTAATGAGAACAAGCATATTTCAATGAATTTTCCACAATATGTGATGGTAAAATACACTAATCCTAAAGAAAATTATTTTATTTCTTATGAATTGTCCCTAAAAGTTCTAAAAATTTTGTAAAGTATTGATTTTAATAAATTTTTTAACGAAATAATTGCATTTTTATAATATTTCAACCCACATAAATTATTGGTTTGAAATTTGTGGATCGCTTGCACTTTTCAATGCAGGCGAAGTGTAAAAGAAGTGTATTTGTTACCGAACAAACTCTCATATTGCCAACATTTGCATATTTTTTGCACTTCTTGACTGTCCCTACATTTAACTAGATGAAACTCTATCTTCACTAAATTACTATCGATAAACACTAGCTTATTTTTGTTCACTTTTGAGGTGTTGTTGTTTTCCATGTAAAATTTTACTAGCTAGTATTTTCAATTACCAATAAAACACGGCTTATATATATAAAAGAAAGTCTGTTTTTTTGTCTTCGTTCACTAACCAGCCAAACGGGTTGACCGATTTTCTTAATTTGTTTAAATTGAAAAGGAATAAGGGTAGAAGATTTAGTCGATATCTCTACCCGTTCTTGAAAAAAAATTTATCTCGAACGTACGAACGTAGGAAAACGTACGACACTCACACACACACAGACATCTCTATAAATATGACAGATATATATTGTATGAACTTAAAACGTCCACATATGTCAAAAATTTCAGTTCACAAATCGGACCGATAACAATAAGTATTAATTAAATAAACAAATTTTAATTTTGAAATTAAATTTAGTTTTATTTTAAGCAAATTTTATCACAACTTATTTATTTATAATAATAAACTACGCGTTTCGGAAATATTATTCCATCTTCAGGTTTAGGTTCTGACGTTTAGATTTGTTTTGTAAAATTAGCCATTTGTTGTCATTTTAGTTTATATTGTCTGTCTCTTTTTGTCTTAAGTAAATTTTGAGTGCTGTGTCATATAGTGCGTTTGTTTTTAAAGTTAGTTTATCATTTAGTAGTTTGTCTTGTTCTATTTTAGTTGCTTTATATATTTCGTATTCTTCTAGTGTGTCAAGTATTTTTCCTTTTTTGGTGTGAAATTTGTATCGAAATTTGTGTAATTATGTTTATTGTTGATGAGGTGTAAAGCATAGTTTGATTTTGTGTTTGGTTTTGGTAAATGTTCTTTGTATCTTTCTTTGAATGTTCTTCCTGTTTGTCCAATGTAGTATTTTTCGCAGTCATCACAATTTATTTTATGTACTCCGGTGCATGTTTTTTTGTCAATGTCTTTTTTATGGTCTGTTAGTTTTTTGATGTTGTTGTTGGTTTTAAATGATACATTTATTTTATGTTTTTTTTATTCGTTTTGGATGTGATGTGGTAAAAAGTTCGTGAACTCCATTGATATGTAAATATTGTTGTTGGTATTGTTGTTATTATTGTTATTATTGTTTATGTTTTTTAGTTTCTTTTTTCTTTTGTTTAAAAGTTTTTCAATATTATCGCTTGTGTATCCATTTGCGTTAGCTATTTGTTTTATTATGTTTAGTTCGTGTAAATATTCTTGTTTATCCATGGGTATTGTAAGTAATCTGTTTATAAAGGCGATATATTATGCTGCCATTTTTTGGGAATGTGGATGATGTGAATCTTTATGTATGGTAATATCTGTGGTCGTAGGTTTTCTATATATTTTGTATTTTAGTTTATTGTCATGTTTTGTAATATTAAGATCTAAGAAATTTATATTATTTTCTTGTTCTTTTTCAATTGTAAATTTTATATTGTTATTAATGTTGTTAATGTATTTATGTAATGTATCAATTTGTCTATGTGTTCCGTCAAATATTATAAGTGTATCATCTACATATCTAGAATAAGATGTAATATTTTGGTATTGTTTGTTGTTTTTAGATAATATGTATTTGTTTTCAAAATAATTTAGATAAATGTCAGCTATTAAACTACTTAATGGAGAACCCATCGCCAATCCTTCTGTTTGTTTGTAAAAATTGTTGTTGAATGTGAAATAATTTTGCTTTAGAATAATTTTTAATAAGAAAATTAGTTCACTTATTTGTTTTTTGTTAAGACTTGCATGTTTCTCTAGATTATTTTTTAGTATTTTAATAGTTTCATCAATTGGTATGTTTGTGTACATGTTAGTAATATCAAATGAAATTAGTTTGTGTTGTTTTGTTATATTAATGTTTCCTATTTTCTTTACTAAATTTATTGAGTTGGTCACACTATTGTTATTTTCTAGGCAGATGTTATTTTTTATTATGGTTTTTAATAATTTATCAACTTTATATGTAGGTGCTGTTGTGTAATTGATAAGTGGTCTAATTGGTGTTCCAGTTTTGTGTATTTTGGGTAATCCTGTAAAATGTGGTGCTTTTGCGTTTGGTTGTTTAAGTTTTAATTTTGTTGAGTTATCAAATAAATTGTTGCTAATATTGATTGCATTATTTATTTCTTTGACATATATTTTAGTTGGGTCATTTGTTAAGATGTCTATGTTATTGTCTGTTATAAAGGTGTTGGTTTTGTTTATCCTATATTCTTGTTTATCAATAATGACTACTGTATTACCTTTATCTGCTTTTGTGATGATAGCGTTGTTCTCTTCAAGTTTTTTTTTTCTTATGTTCTTTATATTATTTATATTTTGTTTTTGGTTTCTTTGAATGTTTTGTTGTTTTTGTTTTTTGTTAAGTTTTAACTTTCTGTTTATGATAATCCTTGTTTCATTTTGGGTTTGGTAGTCAGGTATTTTTTTGATGGCTGCTTCTGAACATAATTACACAAATTTCGATACAAATTTCACACCACTACACATATGCAAAAAAGGAAAAATACTTGACACACTAGAAGAATACGAAATATATAAAGCAACTAAAATAGAACAAGACAAACTGCTAAATGATAAACTAACTTTAAAAACAAACACACTATATGACACAGCACTCAAAATTTACTTAAGACAAAAAGAGACAGACAATATAAACTAAAATGACAACAAATGGCTAATTTTACAAAACAAATCTAAACGTCAAAACCTAAACCTGAAGATGGAATAATATTTCCGAAACGCGTAGTTTATTATTATAAATAAATAAGTTTTGATAAAATTTGCTTAAAATAAAATTAAATTTAATTCAAAATTAAAATTTGTTTATTTAATTAATACATATAATATACACAACTGGGAGACCATAACACAAAATGATAACAATAACCTCATATGGGAAATTAAAAAATGATTTTTTTGTTAACGCCCTGCCCTTTTATATAAAACTAGCGAAACCCCCACCCACTTTGCAGGGCGTTAAAAAAAAGTTTTTTAACTTCCCATAGGAGGTTTTTGTTATCGGTCCGATTTGTCAAACTGAAATTTTTGACATATCTGGACGTTTTAAGGTCTAACAATACCTATATATCTGTCATTTTTAGAGATATGTCTGTGTGTGTGTGAGTGTCGTACGTTTTTCTACGTTCGTACGTTCGAGAAATATTTTTTTCAAGAACGGGTAGAGATATCGACTCCAACTAAATATTTTCTGAAATACTAAATAGAAAAACTGAAAAACAATGTATTTCTCAAATATACAATGACCGATAAATGATATAAACCTCAAAATATTTTATAACGGCGTAAAATAACGTTTTTGACATTTGGTAACATTTTTGACAAAAAAAAACCTACAACAGTGTCAAATATTGTTTTCAACTTGAATATCCGAGGGCTAAACATGACATTGATTTTGAATTAATTTTATGTTTCAAAAATAATAAACTTTCTTAAGTATGATAAAGTCTTTTTACTAAAATTGTAATTAATTAGAAAAATCAAAAATAAATCGAATACATATTTTTTTTTTACAAAAAAAGTTGATATTCATCAATTTTTGATCATTTTTAATGTATTGAAAAATGCATTATGTTGAAAATAAAATACAGTTGAATACAATATCATTCCCCTTTCTCGAGACATTTGTCCAAAATATCTCATATGAGAAGTTAAATTCAATAAAAAATTTATTTTTTTAAAAGGCGATGTGTAATGCAAAATCTTCAAAAACTGCAAAATTTTCAAAGTAAATGGAAAGTTATCAGTGTGGGTCGCACTGAGCCTCTTTTTTATTTGTTTTATATTTTTTCATACCAATGCCTTTTTATAAACAAAAATATCTTTGGTTTCATCATTATTAATCTTATAAGAAATGACCCATACTCGACGGATGCGGTTACAAAAAAAAAATTGAAAGCACCAAAAGACTAAGACTGGATATTTTTAGCTAAAAAATACAATTTTTCAACAAAAAAAACAGTAATTGAAATACCTTTTTTTTTGTGCTTTAATTGGATACAAAATATAAGAAAAGTATAAACAAATATAATTCATTTGTTGTCGTTTCCTTACCAAAACTTTGATTCAGGCTTTGAGTTTTTATTAAAAAAAAAAGTTTCCGGTGACAGGAATCGAACTTAAGAACCCTCACGTCCAGAGCTGAGATTTTTGTTTTTTTTTAATTAAAATTTTATTCTTTTTATCTTATATCTACTTACATACTAGACAAAATTTATAAAACTAGCCTACTTAATGATACTTAAATATAACTTACTGGCCCTAAACGGGCGCTCTAAGGAATTCATGAATACTTGAAACTAATGCCTTTCGGCCTATGAACTAATTGGTTTTCTTTTTTTTATGTTTCTTTCGTTAGAAAATAAAAAAAAAAAAAGAGAGGCTGGGTGCGACCCACACTGATAACTTCCCATTATGCATAATTTGAAAACTTGGCGTTCGTGATAATAAATTGATTAAATTTTGATGTTAGTTGATAACAATTTTATTAACATAAAAAATATCAGATATAATGAATCTGAAAATAATATTAACCATTTTTTTTAGAAAGTTTTGTAGTTTTGTATTTATTGTCAATATTTTACCATTTTTTGGTATTGAAAAATGCATCACAGTAGGTTAAAAATGAAATACATTTGAGTTCAATATCATTGTTTGGAGTGATGATATGCTGAAAAACAATTTATGACACTTTTCTGTAAATTTAAGTTTAAGTTTTTTATTTAAGGTAAAAAAAACTGTCATTTCGACATTTGTCAAAAATATACCATAAGTTTACAATTTTATTTTTTGTGAAAAAACTGTCAGTTCTATATTTGTCAAAATTGTAGCATATATTAATTATTGTATTTTGTTTAAACTCAAATAAATTTGAAGTAAATATGGCTGCCCATTCTCGTGATATTCAAGTCAAAAAACATTTTTTACCAACTATTGGTAGAATTTTTTGTACTTTTTTATTTTTTGTAAAAAAACTGTCAATTCAATTTTTTCAAAAAATTTACCAGATGTCAAAGACTGCATTTTACATAGTAAAAAATTGTTTTGAAGATGATATCATTTTTCCTTCATTGTATATTTGCGCGCCAAATTTTTTTTTTTAGTTTTTATTTTTTAAAAAAATAACGGTATGTTATTAATTAATTAATTATTTTCTAATTAACACCAAACCTGTGTCACATTGGAATCTACCCAATAAAATTTATTTGAAGTCAATAGCATTATTCGTTCCTGAGATATTTGCTACAAACTAAAATTTTCACTTTTTTTAAAAACTGCTATAGTTGAAAAACCGTTAGACAAATTTTATAAAAGTCCTTTCAGCTTCTTTTGAAGTTATAGCCTATTGAACAAAATTTAATTGGAATCGATATCTCTACTGGTTCTTGAGATATCGTTAACGAAAAAGGGTATCTCGAACGTGCGGACGTACATACGTACGAACGTACGTACACACACACACACACAGACATCTCTCTACAAATGACGAATTTAGATACTAGGAACCATAAAACGTCCAGATTTGTCAAAAATTTCAATTTGACAAATCGGACCGATTACAATAACTCCCTATTGGAAGTTAAAAACTAACATATTTGACTTTTTATTATTATTTTATTACAATTATATACTACGTCCTTAAAATAAAACTTAAAACTACCCCTAACCTACCTACAAACTACTTAAAACTAGAACAACCACAGCGGCAAAAGCTTTGTCCATATTTTGTGTGTAATTTTGTTTGTATAAAGTGTTCTTTTTGTGTATATATATATTATATATATTTATTATATTATTTATAGTGCCACCGTCCCTACTCTACTTATACTAATTAACCTGAGACTAAAATCAGATATGTAAGCAGGCCAAGGCAAAACCTACCCCATCCCGGTTCACCCCATATTAACAGGGAAACAGCCCTACTGAACCGGAGCTCCGCTCTATCTCGGGCGAGGATGTCTCGTTCGTACAAGAGTCGCCGCGGCGGAGCCGCCAGCCGGTCCACGGTTCTACGCCTGACGTGGTAGATAAGCGGTACTGCCAATCTATCCTGTATCAAGCCGCATTGGTCTAAATAGAGGAATGCCTCTGGTGGGATAAAGCCGCTCAAGCGTGCCATACCGAAGTATTCGTCGTTTGGATAGAACGCCCCAAAAATCAAATTATTGTTCGAAGTCATAGCTCTCCCAATGTGACCCCGAACAAGTTATATCACGAAATTCTCAATTCTGCTGATCCGAGCTCCGTTGTATAAGACCTCGTTTGAATAATAATGCAAATAAGAAGATTCTGGTGTCCGATACCAACCGAGACATCTCCGGAGACACTGCCTCTCGAACACCCGAAACTTCTCCATTTGGGAAGGGGCAATGTTGAACCAAACAGGACAACCATAGACTAGCATTAGCCGTATGAGGGTCATGTAGCAAATTACCTTCACTCTGCGGTGAAGCCGACTGCTGTAAAACAGCCGTTTCGTCAGAGCAAGGGCTCCTCGGGCTCAGGTCAGAGCAGCATTTATATGTCTGTCGAAATACAAATACTGGTCCAACCAGTTACCGAGGTACTTCACTACACTTTTGCACGCCAATGGCCGCCGGTCAGGCCCAACTATATCCATCTTGCGCCAATTTTTACATGTATCTCCCGCGGCCTTAGCCAACGGAGTTCGGAATAGGATCGTCTCCGACTTTTGGACATTTATTTTCAGTTTCCAGTCGTCACAATATCTCTGAATCCTCTCGAAGTCACGCTGCAAGAGAATTCTAATAACCTCAACCTTTCGGGCCGTTCTGTACGTATAAATGCTGAAGAGGATCGGCGAATTTACCGCACCCTGTTAAAGACAGTTTTTACTTTCGAAGATGCTGGTGGAGGTTACATTACATTGCCAATTTTGACAACAAACTTTCTACCATTGAGCATATCATAAAGCATATACAATAACGGTTTACTGATGCCTAGTCTGGTGAGTTTTAGGTACAACCCTTCTAACCATACGGTGTCGAAGGCCTTCTCTAAGTCTACCAGAACAGCACCCGTGCATTGTTTCTTGGACATGTTCCATTGGATATCAGAAACGAGCTTAGACGCGGCATGAATACAGTCATGTCCTGCCTTGAACCCGAACTGATTATCCGAAATTATTGTGTTGTCCGCAGCCCACTTAGTCAGAGCCCTATTGATTACCTTCTCGAATACCTTGCTGATGCTTGGAAGAAGACTTATTGAACGAAGATTTGAAGGGTTGTAGTTGTCCTTTCCCTTTTTCGGGAGAGGATGCACCACAGCTGTCTTCCAACGCACTGGCTAATATGCATTATTCAGCGCGTTGTTGAACAGTGTAGTATAAATGTTAATAGCTTCAATCGGTAAATGTCTTAACACAACGTTGGGTATGCCATCGACACCTGCTGACTTTTTGTTCTTTATTGAATTGAGGATGAGCTGGAGCTCTACCTTCGTGATGAGCAAGGGACTTGAACCCGTTCTTTCGGCGATTATAGCGTTTGCTAAGAAATCGTCATCAAACTGGGTGAAACCACAGTTCTCAGATCGCCAATAAGTAATATCCTTCTTCAGATAGAAGTGGTGAAGTAGGGCCCTGTTTTCCAGGTCGTGGTTCGGGCGAGTGCAAGCATTCACCTTATACACTTGCTGGAAAGCAGCACCAATCGTCTCCACTTTCTCCTGCGGATCCTCAATCACAAAGAAGTCATCGTCCAAGACGGCTTCTTCTGGATTAATTTGCGCTGTCAGAAGTACGTCTCTGTTCTCTGTCGTTCTCTGGAGCTTAAGACACGGAAGGTCGTTTTGATTATTTTTTCGGAAAATCTTATTAATTTGCGGGAACATACTCGGGTCGCTAGAGATAACGGCCCGAATTTTCTGATCCCAGTACAAATTAATAGACAATCTGTAATTTTCCTTGATCAGGGTGTTGACGTTTTTAATTGACGCCTTCAGTGTCCTAATCTCCAGATCGTGGGGGTCTGTGAATCGTCTGTACAAGTTCTTAAGTCTTGTCAGTAGTCCGCTTTTATGTCTGTGAAGTGCGTCTATAGTCGCGTTACTGTAGGCGTTTGTTTCGTCGCGTTCTTTGTACTTCGGTAATGTCCGTTCCATTGTTCGTTTTATTATACTGTCCATCTTTTCAAGGTGTTGGTCGATTTCAGTGTTTGTCAAGTTTCTGTTGTTTGGCACAGATATGTCACTCGAGCGGAGTTCTCTTGCTAGAACTTGGGTGAAACGTGGCCAGCGCATTTTACTATAATTGTAGGAATGCGCTGGAATGAATTGGTCCAGTTCCACAAGCTCGTTTGTGGTCTGCATTAAAGCAGAAAAGCCGCAGTGGTCGCTGTCGTAGTCGATTGTCTGTAGACAATTTCGCGGGTGATTACCCACTTTGTCAGTTACTGTCAGTCTTTTATCGTATAGAAAAAGGTCCAGTAAAGAACCGCTCCTTGGGTATGATGGCCTTTCAGTAGCCAGCAGGTCGACACCGTACTCAACGTTGCACAGATGCACAGATTCATCAAATTAAATAGATTTCCCCAATCACCATGTTTGGCGTTCAAATCTCCTGCCAATATAAAATAGCCCAGTTTGAGTACTCTAAAAAGAATCTCGAGCTCTGATATGATATGCGGAGCATCAGCCGCGTAGGCCGCAATCAAATATAAGCGCTTACCTCTAGTGAGGGAAACACCTACGAGGCAGACTTCCAAGGTCTGAAACTTTTGCAAATCATTATTGTATATAACTTTATGATTAATACCTTTACGTATGAAGATTGCATATGGATGTCAGACCAGAATCTATGAGACTTTTAAAGCAAACATATCGTGACAAGGCGTTTGACACATTTATAAGGGGTTTAAGGGGAGATTTGCCAAAATTACTCGCCTGCCGACCTTCACCAAGCTCTTCATTATTGTTTGAAATTAGAAAATAATTTCCGAGCAAGTCACGCTCTTCAACACCAATCAAACATGTGAAGAATCCAAAATCCTCAACCTCAGCCTATCCGAAATATCCAACTGGCCTCAATACAAACAAAAATTTATACAAACACCTCGTTTTATGCATCCAAATCCTGGAAACAATTCGAACAATCGAAACATACAAATAAAAACTGAATGAATGAATCCTTCTTACCTATGCCATCCCAAATTCAAAAACAACCTTTCCAAACTAGACCATCTCAGGGTCTAAAACAACCTTTCCAATCAAAACCACCTCAGGTGCAGAAACAACCTTTCCCAGCAAAATCATAACAGGGAGCAAACCAAACATCCTATAGCCATAATACCCAATACAAACCTGCATACAAACAAAAACATAATTATTATACGGAACAAATGAACACTCAGCCTAACGGAATCCAATCGATGGAAAATACGCTAGAAACTTACAATAAGACCTCGAACCATGGTTACAGGTTACAGCCGAACTCTCCAGCTTGGACTTTGTAACGAAGCGTACACTTCCGACGCCGCACCGACCCATGCTACCGAATCCGCCCAAGCAACATCACGCCGAAGCCAGCCGCTTAGATTAGAATTGGTGTTGCGGAAACATATAGATTATAATTTGTCATTCGTATTTTTATAATTCACATCCGACCCAAAATAGCATATGGGGAAGTGGAATGTTGATAGGAATTTGTCTTCTACATTTTCCTGTTGTGTACCAATCTTGTGTACAAGAGCTAAGAAAACCCGAGGACAGCTGGTACTCAGGTACAAGGCAATCCGGGAACATTTTTTGGGTCCTATAAATCCTTTTCCCCCCGTTTATTCCAATGTCCACTTCTTCTAAACTAGAGTGCTAGGGACAGAGGACTGAACCTCACCATTTATTCCGTAACCTTCCTCCAAGGGAGCTACGGACATAGCCTCTTCACCGCGAGGTAGAGCACAGTTTATTCCGCTTGTTTGCTGCCACGGACACGAAGGGAAATTGAGCGCTGTTTATTCCGTTGTCCACTTCTTCTAAGTGTACGACGGACAAGGCTTCGGCCGCCCGTTTATATGAAATACCTTGTTAAGCCGTATATGAAATAATTTGTTAGTTTAGTTCTTAAGTATAAAAACCAAAAATAAATTTGTTTGCTGAATCTGAGTTTGAAACCCTAAGCCCAAGTTTTTTGCTTTCTTTGGGTAAAACCCTGGACACCCACGACCTTACCTCAGCCTCGTTCAAAAAAGCATCACAACGTAATACTCCAAATGATCCGGCTATCGAACTCATCCACCCACAATTGCAATGTTGCGAAACTGGAGGAGAAAAAGGGGCTCTATAGAGGTGCTATTATTGTCATCAATAAAGAGTCCCTCGCTCCTATGGCGCAATCAAAAGGGGTTTAAAGGTTTGGTTTCGAAACCATCACCCTTAAGTTATATAAAAAAGATGAGGAGGAGGCAAATGCTCCTCCTCCAACGAAAGAGGTCAAAACTCCTGCAAAAGACCCTGGTGCATATATCACTTTTCCATCACTCGAAGAGTATGATGCACCCAGGTCTTCCTCGACAGTAGTTGAGGCCTCAGAAACCGTCGACTGTCTTTCAGACATGGAGATCGAAGCCTCAATAATTGGAGATCTTCTGAGCGTGGACGTTCTATTGAACTCATCCTCAGAATTGAAGGACTTCAACATCACCGTGGTGGAAGCTAGTAGGGAGAACTGTAGCAACGATGCTGCACGTTCTTCAGACTAACCTCCAACACTCCAAAAAGGCTTCAACCTATTTACCCCTTCGCCTCTCCACCAGCGAAGAAGATATTGTTCTGATCCCAGACCCTTGGATCGTAAAATCCATAGTTCGAAAATTAAGAACTCCAAGCCACTACTTGTTGTATGCAAAAGAAAAATGTGAACCCAGATCTTGCATACTAGTTAAAAGTAGTCTAAATGTATTTTTACTAAATAATTTCAGCGATCGAGATATAACCAGCAATGTAGGACACGTACATACTTTTGTAACAAAAACTAGACAAGAGGTATTAGACATAACTCTTGCCACAGACAAAATTCACCACATTATTTTAAATTGGAAAGTATCAAAAGATTACTCATTTTCGGATCACAGATACATCTAATTCGAAATAAGTGACGAACCACCAAGACTGGCTCACATACAGGGAAACACTTGAAAGGTTAATCAAACCAA
Organism: Scaeva pyrastri; assembly: GCA_905146935.1. NCBI lineage: Eukaryota > Metazoa > Arthropoda > Insecta > Diptera > Syrphidae > Scaeva > Scaeva pyrastri. The sequence goes on from LR989929.1 coordinate 46,983,486, forward strand.
AATTGTATAAAAAACCCTCCAACCCTGAGGAAGTTGACACCTTAGTCAAAGGCCTCACAAAAGCCCTAAATAAATCTCTGGAAATAGCTTGCCCTCTAATACAAATAAGAGGTAAAAAGAAACCACATTGGTGGAACTCAGCGCTTGATCCCATAAGAAAAGAATGTAGGAATTTTTTTAATAAAGCCGATTACCAGAGATGCATCTGATTGGGATACATATAAAGAATCAATTAAAATTTATAAAAAATAACTCAGGAGGACGAAATGTATGTCTTGGAGAAACTTCTGTGAAAACGTAGATAGTAACTACAAGGCATCAAGGCTACGAAAAATCCTCTCCAAAACTCAAGTGAAGAATCACTCAATCTACTCCTGGATGTGCATTTTCCTCCTCAAGGCCTGATTACAAAGGACAAAACTAAATTGGGCTATAAACAGCTTTGAACCTTTTAAATCAGCGGGGCCAGATGGAATAATTCCAGCAGAATAACAAAAAAATTCAGAGACACGAGTTCCTATTCTGAGCAACATCACGAATAGTTGTATCGCTCTGCCTCATACTCCTCTGTCTTGGAGGGAAGTCAATGTTGTCTTTATTCCCAAGGCTGGAAAACCTAACCATGTTAATCCTAAGGATTTCAGGCCAATAAGTCTATCATCATTCCTTCTTAAAACTTTTGAACGTCTGATTGATATACACCTAAGGGCAAACATTTATAAGTCATTACTATCAAATGCCTACAACAAAGGGAAATCTGTAGAGACTGCTCTACACACATTTGTTCGTAAAATCGAATACTCCCTCAATACAAAGAGTACACCTTGGTTGTTTTCCTAGATATAGAAGGAGCGTTCAACAACGTAAACACATCCGCAGTCACTTCTGCACTGTCATCATTGAAGGTAGATAAATCGATCAGTGAGTTGATAAATAATATGCTGATAAGCAGAATTATCAACTCCAAACTGGGCGTATTAACTACCCGAACAACCGTCAGTAGAGGTACATCGCAAGGCGGAGTCCTTTCTTCTCTACTCTGGAACTTAGTGGTTAATGAACTACTAAGTACATTAGAACGAGAGGGGAACAGAGTGATTGCCTATGCAGATGATGTTGCCATAGCTGTATCAGGAAAACACCTCAACACGCTAAAGGAGCTAATTCAAAATGCTTTGAACAAATTCACTATTTGGGCAGATCGTTGTGGACTTAGTGTAAGCCCTCAGAAAACAGAACTTGTTCTCTTCACGAGGAAATACAAAGTCCCACACATAGACTCTCCCTGTATAAACGAAAATCCCGCTTAAATTCTAAGAAAAAGCAAAGTATCTTAGCCTTATTCTAGACAAAAAATTAAGCTGGAAACCTAATATACAAGACAGAATTAACAAAGCTAGAGTAGTTCTATTCTCCTGCAAAAAAGCCATAGGTAACAAGGCTATACTTATCGGTCATCAGACACAGCAATCCGACTCAAAGCCTCCTTCCAGTCGAATAATAATAATAATATTGGCCACACAAAAATTCTGAACTCATTGAGATCACTAACCTGCAACGTCGACTACATCACACCTCTTCTACGTTATGTTAAAAACTTCAATGTGTCCATTGGACTGGAGAATCCATCGACTTCTACACCGATGAATCCAAAACAGATGAGGGAGTTGGAGGCGGTGGCGTATACTCAGACAGACTAAATTTAAATCTCTCCTTTCGTTTGTGCTTGGGTACACTGTAGTGTGTTCCAGGCGGAACTTCTTGCCATCAAAGAAGTCCTATATTGGCTCAAGGAAAACATGATATCGTCAACTTATATACGCATCTTCTCGGATATTCAAGCTGCCATAAAATCCTTAGAATCAGTCTCTAATAATTCAAAAGTAGCCCAAAATTGTAGATCATCTCTGAATCATCTCTGATAAAGATAGCCGATCAATTCAATATTCACATAATCTGGGTGCCGGGTCATAGTGACATTAAGGGTAATTGCAAAGCAGACGAACTTGCAAAAAATGGAACATGTCTACCACTATTAGATAACAAATCTAATATCGGTATACCATTAGCTACGTATAAACTCAAGCAAAATACCATTGAGAAGGTTAATAGCAGGTGGCGTGATTCACTCATCTGTATGGCAACACAAATAATTTGGCCAAAGCTTGATGCTAAACGCTCAAAGCAACTCATCTCGATTGGTAGATTGCACATTAGCTCCCATATAGGTGTCCTTACAGGACACTGCTTAAAAGGCAGACATGCCTTCCGACTTGGAGCTCCTGCAAATGATTTATGCAGAAGCTGTATGGATGAGGAAGAAGAAGAGTCAGTCACTCACCTTCTTTGCCATTGTCCTGCACAAGCACAAAAACTAAAATCGCACCTCAGAGATTTCTACAGTGATACTTGTGATCTAATTAACATTGACCTTCACAGTCTCAATCGCTTTATTGTTGGCTCCAAATGGTTCAAGTAGTAGGAGGATCTTATGATCCACGTGGTATCACAATGGACCATTGTTGGTCTAAGTGTGCTGGTCTTCTTTCCAGCAGTCACCATAACCTAACCTAACTTAACCTTACAATAACTCAATAGAACAAGTGAACGAAGATCATGACCAAACCCTTCACGAATACACAGAACGAGCTTATGAAGGCTATGAAAATTCCTAACCAACACAAGAAGAACAGACTTCTGACGTACCTATTGACTTCTCTGACATTCATTTTTTAGGCTAACGAGTTCTTCGTTACCATACTTTAAGTGTCGAACGAAAAACGTTAAAATATTGAAATTCCGTCATCATATTTAGCAAAACTAAATCGGAGCATATTCAGCATATTTAAAATAATTTTCGAAACACTTAATCAAACAAACATAAAAGTTCAACTGGATAAGTGTGACTTTTTAAAGCAAAAAGTCGTGTTTCTGGAATTCAAAGTGTCTGACAGCGGTGTGCGAACAAATCCTTCTAAAGTATCCGCCATTTATAACTTTCCCTGTCCCAAAAATTTCAAAGAGCTTCGTTCATTTTTGGGGCTATCGGGTTATTACCGACGGTTTGTGCGAGATTATGCCAAACTGACAAAACCTTTTACAACACTTTTAAGAGGTGAGGAGGGACGCTTATCAAAAAACGCATCCCAGAAAAAAATCATAAGATTGAACGAAGCGGCACTAAACGCGTTCAATAAAATTAAAAACGTACTCGTGTCCGATAACACCATCCTACATTACCAAGACTTTAAAAAACATTTTGAGTTAACAACAGACGCGTCAGATTGTCGCAAGAATCAAAACCCATTATGTTCATCTCAAGAATACTCAATAAAGCGGAAGAACAATGAGAAGGATATGCTTGCGATAATATGGTCTATAGGTTCATTAAGAAATTACCTCTACGGTTCTGCTAGGGTTAAGATTTATACAGACCATCAACCTCTAGCCTTCGCTCTCAGCAACAAGAACAATAATAATAATGCACTACAAACCAGGAAAAGCCAATGTGGTAGCAGACTCAATAACGAAAGTATCTCTGATAATAATATACCGAGTGTAGATGTACCTATCAATGCCTACAAAAACCAAATATTTCTAGATATCGGCAAAACATCAACCCACAAATTTAAAATTGTTTTCCCCACATACCACCGGCACCTTATTATAGAACCAAATTATAGTACTGATAATATTTTGAGAATCCTTAAGAAAATACTCAATCCAAGCGTAATAAATTGCATAAAAACTGAAGAAAAAGTTAAGGACACCACACAAGAGGTTTTCAAAATACATTTCAATAAATATAAAATCAAATTTACACAGCTTTTTGTAGAAGACGTAATTCAAGAAGAAAAACAAGAAGCCATTATCACTAGGATGAGGCCACATATTTTTCAACAGATTTTCGGTCTGTATACATGTTGGAATTTGTTTAACCCGGAAAATTTTACTACATGAGAGTAGGTACATATTTTCTTAAAACAAAGTAATACAATTATAGGGTTAGTTAGAAAAGACCGTTGGAATTTCCCTACATTAATGAATGAGCTACCTAAAAAGGATATAAAAAAGTGCGTCACTAGGATGAGTCCATTGCGAATATTTCGTTGTAGAAGTTGACATCTGCAATTTTTTTCAAAATTTTGGTTGCAATATTTAAGAACGTTTTACAAATAACTCATTTTATTAAATTTCAATTCCAAATGGGTTCCGGAAAGACGTTGACAGTGGCAGAAAGAGGACAAATCGATGCTTTCAAGGAAATGGGACTCTCAAGCCGAGAAATAGCAAGGAAGCTGAACAGAAGTAAGACTGTTGTAAACAACTATCTTGCTGATCCTCAAAACTATGGAAAAAACCAAAAAGAACGCACAGCCCAAGCAATAACATCCCGAGAAAAGCGGTTAATTTTACGTATTGCTTCAAATTCTACTCAATCAGCTACTAAAATAAGGTCCAAAAGCGGAGTATCAGCCAGTATTTCAACAGTCCGAAGGATAATAAGAAAAGATGGTACTATCCAGAGAAGAAAACTCAAAAAGAAACCTGTTCTAAAGCAAGTACACAAGGAGCTGCGAATGAACTTTGCAACAGAACATGTCTCTTGGAGCAGTCAATGGAAACGCGTTGTCTTTCGGATGTAAAAAGTTTAACATTGACGGCCCCGATGGTTACAACTTTTATTTCCATGATTTAAGAAAAGAGGAACTAATTTTGGGAAGACATCACAGCCGTACATCAGGTGTTATGGTGTGGGGAGCTATCACCTACTATGACAAAATCGAAATGGAGTTTCTTTCTACAACAATGAACGGAAACAGCTACAAATGCTTGTTGGAACGGTCATTTCCGAAGATGAAAAATATTTTTGGACCTCTGCCTTGGATTTTCCAACAAGACAATGCCCCCATCCACACTTCCAGGGTTGTCAAAAGCTGGATTTTATCAGAAAACGTAGAGCTTTTTCCATGACCACCCTATTCACCGGACTTGAACATAATCGAAAACGTATGGGCATGGCTATATCGAAAAGTTTATGAAAGCGGTAGACAATTTGAAGACAAGGAATCCTTAATTGAAGCTATCCTGATGCCTGGGACGAGATTTCACTTGACTATTTAAAAAAACTTTATGATTCCATTCCAAACCTTCTAATAGAGGTCATATCGAATGGTGGGCATACTCATTATTAATGGAGACAAACTAATAAAGAAATGTTTGAAAACCAAAAACTGTAAACATTTCTTTCATTTTTTTTTTTTTTTGATATTTTATAAGATTTTTCATGTGGACCAAGTGACGCACTTTTTCATACTGTTTTTAAGTAGCTCTTTAATTAATGTAGGGAAATTCCAACAGTCTTTTCTATTTAACCCCTTAATTTTATTACTTTTTTTTTAAAGAAAATATCTACCTAGTCTTAGACAACGAACCTTCACTAAATTCACCTACAATCCAATTTATCATTAAGGACTACCTAAATATTAGGGGTATTCACGATCTGGTGCAACAGGTCTAGTATCATTGTAAAAACGCAAAAGTGTAAAATCTTATAATACTACAGCAACAAAATATACGGAGTGTAATTTTGCAATAGTGTCGCACTTTAGCTATACCCGAACCCATTGTAACAGAAAAATACACCGGTGTAAAATTTGCAGTGGCATTTTTGACAGCTCAGCAAGAGGCACTAGTCTTTGGAAGCCGAAAGAAATATCTCATAGTTCTTTTTATTTTATTAAATTAAATGAACCGGAGGGAAAACCGTGTTAAGAAGTGTAGCGACATAGAAATAATAATGAAATGAAATTAATATAAAAATTGAATTCATTCCATTTTGAGCATTTGTCGATAGTGATCGTTGTCTAATGAAGCTAAAATATTTTGATGCCAAGCAATGGATTTAGGTAATTTGCTCATCCAACCACAGGATGCTAGAATGAATAAAAGTCCTCATTCAATTCTTTAAGGATTTTATCCACAGCATCTTCTTAACTTTCTGAATTTTCCGGAAAAAAAATATACATGCATCTATGGATTAGCTTTTTTATGATTTTCGGCATGAATTTTATTTGATATATTCGATCGACTGATCGACATAATTTTATCTGCAGCATCTTCTATTAAAAATTCTGTGATATTTTCTTTTTCCGTATTTTTTTTTTTTCGTCATCTTTAATAAGCTTGGAGAAACTTCAATTCTTATAAAAATTAAATTTAAAAAAAAAAACAACTGCCACGCATTTTGACATTTACTGCAGTGTTGCAAACCGATGAGAAAAAATGCGTTCACGATCTACTAAGAAATAATAAAATTTCGTATTTTTGCTGGGCTCGTTGCACCAAATCGTGAATACCCCTATTGATACTCACAAAGTACTTCCCTATCAGCGAAGCGAACAGCCAAGTAGAAGTAGTTCCAAAGGAAATGGCACTGAGAGAAACTTCGAAGAATTTTTAGAAAGATCCGTCAATGAATATAATCATAGCATTCATTCGACAACCGAAAAAAACCGGTAGACCTAGTTTTTGGTCGAAATGTTACATTCACCACCGATAAAATACCACAATAGAAAAAAAAAACGTAAACCAAAAAAATACTCAAGAGGCGATTTAATTTTTGTAAAGATAAATAAAAGATTAGGTACCAAACTTTCAAATAGATTCAAACAGGAAATAGTTAAAGAAGATAGAAACACTACCGTGTTAACATAAACCGGTAGAATAATCCACAAATGCCATATTAGAAACTAGCTTATATTTTTTTTACAGGATTTGTACTGCCAATAGAGTAATGACTGAAACACAAATAATGGACTTTTCCCAAATGTATTTAGAAAATGAAATTGCTTTTAAACTAAAAACAAAACTTGATATAATTAAACAAGAGATAATAAATTTCGAATACTCCATTAACTGGGCGAAGGTCAAGGTTGTAAATTCTATTATCTTATCCGAAACCGAAATGAAAATTATTACCGATAACTTACAAAATGAAAATATACCATTCATTAATATTGATGAAGCAGCAGAATTTGCTGAAGTGAAAATAGCCTCGAGTGACACCTCAATAATTTATATTTTAGATTTTACAATAACCTTTGTATATAAAAACTATAGTACTCTCATGGCTGAGGTCGAATGGTGCGGCATCTAGTTATTTTTGGTCGAACGTCTCCGGGAAACATTTTTTTCAGATGGGAGACATGCAACTGACGAGACAAGGAAAGACTATACAATTTGTGTAAGAGTTAGAAAGACTAAAAAAACGGACATTTTGCTGTATTGGAAGACTTTGGTTTGTTTACATTTTTTTAGTCGAGTATGCTTTACGGTAGTCGTCTTTACCAGACGACACACAAAAGCAGGTGAAAGAAACAATTTTGGGTAGGTATTCCTATTCCTGTATATGGTTTGATCTTTGATGAATTTTGTGTTGTTGATGATCAGATGGATGTAATTTAGATAGGTAGGTATGGAAATATAATTAATTTAATGTTTTAAGTCCGAGCGTTAAGGAATATGAAATAGGTTTGCAAGAGTTTTAAATTTTCGTGAAAATAGGTATGTGAATGGTTATCATGGCTAGGCAAAACAATGCAGATTCTTATTCATCTTTAAAAAATAATCTAATTGAAAATCATGAACTAGGTAAATAAGTAGGTATAAGGAAATTATGTTCATATTTAGAAATAGAAATGGTTTAAATATTATGTGTTCTCTTTTTAATAGGTACTTGCCATGAAAAAATGTTGTTTTAAATGTATCTGCATAGATCGGTAGGTACCTATGTATGTACCTATATATTTTTTTTTTAAATTAGAACTTTAAATGTTCCTTTTTAGACTAGTTTTTCTTACTTATCATCTTATTTAGCATTTTTAATTCTTTTGAAGCTTCGAAAAGAAACTTGGTAGGTAGGTAAGTAAAGCATTTATTTTTTAAATTTACATACCTACTTATGTGTGTACGTGTAGGTGTGTTAGTGTCTTTTATTTAACTAGTTAAATACCTTGATCAAAACTTTTATGTCCTAAAAAATGCTAGGCAAAAAAAGCCAGACACGGTGACTTACCTAGGTAGGTAGATAAGTTTGCCAATTAAAAAAGTCTTAAGATCATTTTTCATTAATTTAATTAAATCATTTCAATTCTTTTTTCAAATAGATACATATGTACATAATATGTATGTACCTAGGTAGGTTGTAGGTACCTACGTTTCATGGCATGTATGTAGGTAGTCTTTATGACATTAATTGTAGCTAGATTATGCATCCAGTAATTTTTATAAAAGTATTTTACTAATTTCGATTTTCCCATTTTCTCTTTAGGTATACATAGGTACATATTGCAAACAAGGTTTTTAAACAGCAAATAAGTTATAAGATTTTTGATAACTCTAGCATGAATAAAACTTCAACATCACTCTATGTATATTGTCATCTTTTTAAAAATAAAAAAGAGAGATAGGTATTAATCGATTTACTTTTGATGTTGATTGATACAAATTTTAATAATACAAAATTATAATCAGACTTAAGAAATTTCTCGAGACATTTATACCAATTTTTCATATATTTTTCATATGTCATGGCTTCGAGAAATGAAACCGAGTGGCATTTTTTTTTTTTTAGAATTTACCACTATTATGCTCATTTTTAGAGAGAATACATCTCATAGGAACGATCGATATCATTATCAACAGTATAAACATTTCTAGTTTGATCTAAGCCACAGTTAAAGCCAGGCTGTTGAGCTCTTTAAAAATGACCGGAAATTCAAGTGCTCGTAAAAAGGTAATTTATATAATTTTTAATAATTTATTTTTTTTGAATACACTTAAGTTTTCAAGAAAAGATCTTACCTTACCTAAATATCTCATTTTTTTGTCAAAAAAGAAGTTTCAAGTTTGTAAATTTTAAATAACCAAATTCGTGTAATTCGTGTAACGTTATAAGACAAAATTCCTTAAAAGTTTTTTTACTCTTCATATGAAAGTTTTAGAAATTGAATTTTTTGAATTTTATTGAGTATTTTGTATTTATTTAACAAAACTAAAAAAATATATAGATATAAAGCGACCATTTTCATTTAAACAATAGTTAAGGATGTGTAACGTTATAAGACATTTTTTGTTAAAGTCAATGAAGATGAAGTTTAAGACTTTCTTGGACTTCAAAAATATTAGTGAACTGTCTTGATTCTTTATTTATATGCCAAATTATTTATCTGCTTCAAATTTGACGAAGAAAAATTTATTTTAAAGGAAATTTTAAAAATATTTTACCTGCTTTTCTAAAAAAACACAACATTTACTGTAAAGGACTATAACTTCTTACAGGGTTGTCCAATTTCTTTGATTTTGGTTTTAATGGATTAAGCATCGAAAGCTACCCTAAAATCATGTATCATATGATGTGGATGTACTAAAAGGATTAAATGAGTTTGTTTTACTTGGACCACCACCCACCCTCCCCCCTTAAAATACGATTTTACAAAAATGGGAATTTTGGAGAAGTTTTTGTTGTGTTGCATAGAATGATGTTTGGTGTCGATTCGAATCATAAAATTTCTTAAATCAATTTTTTTGGACCTTTCGGTTATATTTTGGCTTTTTTATCCGCCCATTTACGTTATAACAAAAAATGAAGTACCTTATGGTAAATAAATTATTTTTTTATATAAATTTGTTTTCCTGTTTATACTTTACTAGAATTTTTCCTTTCAGTCATATTTTCACCAATTTTCACACAAGAATTCGGAAGGTAACGTTATAAGACTTTTTTCTGTAACGTTATAAGACACACATTTGACCTCAAATAACACATACAAACATAACTTTTTCTTAAACAAAAAATGGTAAACTGTTAATTGGAATTTTATCTCAATTCTCTAAAAGAAAAAAAATTAATTAGCACACCAATTTCGCAGAGTTTTTTAAATATGTCCAGTAACCTCAACAGCTACTTCCAAAATATGTAACGTTATCAGCCAATTCGGAGGGGAATATTTAAAAATCTAAAAGAGATAATTAAAAACCTTTTTCTACAAAAATTAGATTTTGGAGAGATCTTTCAGACGTATGTTTAAAAATCAGATAAGCATTGCAATTTTTCTAGTAATAAGGAAAAAACACGTACAATGTAACGTTATAAGACGGAAGCCATGACCATATGTATGTAACTTTTTGTAGTTTTTATTTTGTTAATTTGATTTTTCTCAATATTTTATAATTTACTAGCTGACCCGGCGAACTTCGTACCGCCCTATAATCAAGAAATATCTGTTACCTATTTATCTGAATAAAGTTAATTTCTTTATTAAGTACCTAAAGCTGAACCGACAGAGAATGTTTTTAACTGTGATTGTATATTATTGTAGTTTGTACATCTAATTGCCGGCATTTTTAGAAACAAAAAATCAACTGAAAATAACAAAATACTATAGTACCTATTCTTTTGTAAAAGTATGAAAATGGTCTATCAAAACTTTGAAACACTATATTAATTTGACTAACCTTGTTGAACAAACACTTCACAAATGAACACACACAACAAATTATCCTATGGAAACCAATGTGAAAAGTACACTAAGAAATGGTAAATGAATTATATAAGCATTTTGTTATTATAACTCCGACCACAGACCAACTCCGACCGTTATATTTGCAAAGAGCATTTAAACTACAATTCTTTGTTTTTAATGGCAACTACGTGAATATTACTGCCATAACACATTATTTTATTAAAAAAGTAAAATCTTCTTGTTTCCTGTGCAACTTTCGTAATTTTTTCTTACATAAGAGACTTCTCCTAATAATAACAAATACAACAAAAAAAGAATTAGTGAAATCGGTCCAGCCGTTCACGCGTGATGCCGTGACCAAGGGAAAACGGGATTCATTTTTATATATATAGATATGCTAACACCAAAAATTTAAAAAGTGGAAATAATTGAATTATACGGTATTTCGTTCACTACAAAATAAATTTAATTAATTTTATAGCGTCAACAACACGTGGTAATTATGCTGTTAAAATGTAGATACATGACACGTTCGTAGATTTATCATAGCAGCGCCATTGATTACTTACTCAACCCAGTCGAAAGGTATCGACATCTGTTAGAATCATTTGGAGTTAACAGATAATTGTGACTGTCAAATAATAACAGACAAATAATTAGCAATAAATTAAAATTGCGACTATAATTTGAGATTTAAACTATCCTATCTCTCAAGTTGGATCGAACTGCACATGGTGTGCGAATTTTATTATAATCGGTTAAGTGGTTTAGGAGTCCATTGAGGACAAACATTGTGACACGAGATTTATATATATTAAGATTAAAAATTGTATAATTTATGATTAAAAGAAAAGTCATTTGAAGTCAATATTATTGCTTGTTGTGAAGATATTTGAGTCGAAAAACAATTTTTAATATGTACCTACTTTTTGGTAAATTTTGGTTTTAGTTTCTTATTTTTTGTAAAAAAAACTGTCAATACAATTAATGTAAAAAATGTACCATATTCTAACATGTACATTATGCAAACAATAAACTCTCGACATATTCAAGTCAAGAAACACTTTAGTATTTTTTTAACTTAATTTTGGTTTTAGGTTTCTATTTTTTATAAAAGAACTTTCAAATCGATATTTGTCACAATTATTCCATATTTTAACAGTTGTATTTGTGTAATAAAAATCAATTTGAAGTCAATATCGTTATCCGGTCTTGAGATATTCGAGCCAAAAAACATTTTTTACCAATTCTTGGACCAATTCTTGGTACCTAGATTTTTTTGTACTTTTTTTATTTTTCGTAAAAAGAACTGTCAATTGAATTTTTTTTTCAAACTTTCACCATATGACAAAAACATCATTTCATGTAGTAGAAAATAGTTTTGAATAGGTAGGTATTAGGTATACAATTTTCCATTCATTGTATATTTGATCCCGAAACATTTTTTTTAGTTTTTCTACTTAAAAAAATAACAGTACCTACGTTGAAAATTTTCCAGTGAATGGAATAAATATTTATTTGAAGTCAATAACATATTTTGTTCCTGAGATAGGTATTTGAGAAACCAAAAAAGCCGTCCAAACGTTGTCTAAAAAAGATAGGTATATGAATGTATAAACCAAAAATGGTTCAATTTATTATTCGGATGAAAAATCAAGAACTTGACTCTAAAACTTGTTTTTTTTAATCATGCATAGATATGTATACATACATTCAAGTATTTCGAGATTTCATAGTCAAAACAAAAATTATTTGAATTCAGGACAATAAATAACCGAATCCTTTAAAAAAAACTAACAAATATTGATCCTTCCAATTTCCTTACAAACCGAAATTTTATTACCTACGTTAATAATTTAATCCTTACCTAGATACCTAGCAACGTACCTTCAATAAGCTATAAATATTAAGTAAAATAAAAGTTTCCAAAATCTTTAAAATTCCATTCACAAATTCATACCTTCAAAAAATTCAATTCCAAAGTTAAAAGAAAACCTACCCGAATCTTATAACAAAACTTCAAGTCAAATGTATATACATACCTACCTACTCTTCATAATACACACATTTTTCATCCTCGCCTCGCACAAACTACCTATCAAGAAAAAAATTCCTTCGTAAAATACAAAAAAATCGATCGAAGAAGCTAAGCCGCTTACGACGACGACGACGACGACGACGGCGCCGCGGCCACGACGCAATCATTCCTTTCGGTTTTCTTTTCTGTTCGCATACAAAAATTTCACAATAAACATCACAAATTGAATTTCGTATGGCACCAAAGACGATGGGAGAGTTTTTGTTTTTTTTTATTTTTACATGGAAACTATTTATCTCCTTTACTCCACTAGTTCCTTATGGAATAGTAATAATATTCACCTCTCAGTCATTGACTCAAGGACAAATGCATCTCTCCACTCTGTGACACTAGCGCCAAGTCGGTATGTGGTCACCCTAAAAAGACTCAGCCATGAGAGTACAGTACAGCCTCGCTAGTCCGGACACTCGCTAGCCCGGACACTTCAGTAGTCCGGACACCTCTATGTTTCGGACATTTTCAAAAGTTTACCTCTACAGTCCGGACAGCGTATTAAAATGCTTATGTACAATACACATACATATATTATTTGTCTCTGTTTCTTGGAAAAAACGTTTGTTCATACGATTACGGGGAATCCCCTTCTAGTTTTGTCGCTTGTAGTTGGCTCTGGAATCTAGACATTTTAATCGTTGCAAATTTACTCATTGGATGTTTATATTCGTGGTCGTTGATTTTTTATGCTCTGTTACATTTCATCGTAAGCTTTCTTTAAGGATGAGGCATACTTTTGGTGTATAATTTGAATTTCTCATTGAAAATTTTTAAAACATAAGTTATTACTTATTATGGCTTCTACAAAGAAAAGGAAGCATGTTACTTTGACACTTTCTGAGAAATGTAAAATATTGGATGATATTGAAACTGGCAAATCAGTCAGGCAAGTAGCAGAAATTTTCAAAGTCTCAAAGTCAACTGTTTTTGATATAAAAATGAATAGATGAAAATTCGGAAATTTGTAAAAGTTTTCGGTTGTCCATTGTATTTAATTTTTTCTCTATAGTCCGGGCATTTCGCTATTCCGGACACGGTAGAAACTTTATGTGTCCGGACTAGCGAGGCTGTACTGTACTATAGTTTTCATATACAAAGCAATAACACAAAAAGAAACATGTAAATCCTTATTAATCAAAACTGTTAAAAGAAACAACAGAATAAATGATATAAATTTCAATATTATTCCTCTTTAGGAATAAAAAACAAATGTAAATCCTTTAATACAATAACAATTTGCAAAAATAGAAACATAATCGATATATCTGATGACCAGTGTATATCAAACCTCATAAAAAGTTTACCAGCCCACTTCAAAAAACTAATAGCCATTATGTTCCCCAGGTAGAAGACGTATATCCTAAATAATATTATTGGCCACATACAAACCGACAACAACACTCTTTTTCTAAATGGCACTTTCATAATCCGCCACCATAATTCAACAGTAACAATATTAAACAAAACATACATATCCAGGGAAATATCTAGATTTAACCCATTACCAGCAATAGTCCAACCAGATGGCTCATCATATCTTCCCAACGAAAATCTCACTCGAAATGATTGAAGAAATGCAACTTAATAATACGAAAACAATAAAAAGCCTTGAGGAAGACAACACTAGAGGATCAGTCATGAACATCATACTGTCAATACTGCACTTGTTCATCCTTTCTTTTATCATCATGCAGAGGTGCAAATCACAACCAGCACAACAAAATCAAGAAGTGAAACATAGAGAGGACAATGTTGAAGATGTTGAGAAAACCGAAGCTGGACCAATCCAACATCAAAGTCAAAAGATAGAACCCCAATGCAAAATAGTAAACATAAGCAAAATACCACTCTTTTAAACGAGATCGTTCAAAACTTAAGAGTGGAGGACAGGGGCGGATCCAGAAAAAAATTTCGGGTGGGGTCCAAAAATAACAATTTGAAAATTTTCGTTTATTGTTGTTGAAAACTGTTTTTAAAATAGTTTTTAACGAAGAAACCAAATAGGAACTTACGGTTACAAAGCGATATTTAATTTTCTCTTGATTTTAGCAAGAATGTCCAAGATTCTGGACATATCAATATCTCTGTGAATATTCGTAGGCGCTAAAAGGTGGTAGATCTTTCACTTAAGTGGTAGAAGTCCCAACACTGTCGCATACATTACTTGCACCAAAACAGAATTATAACAGAGAAGAAAAAGGAATAATGAATGAATATAGAAAATAAAAAAAATAATCATATACAAATGTCTCATCCCCATACAAAAAATGTCCTAAGAAATTTTATTAGCCGACAAAATATCAGCTGACAAAACTACAAAAATCAAAAAATTCAGAGCGACAACTTTCAAAGTTCATATGAAGAGAGACCAAAAGAAGAAACTGACAAAATGTAAAGCTTTTCAATGAATTTCTCCGTCTCATAAGAATGTGGCACAAAAAATATCACACATCCCTTTTTCTCTCATTGTTATTTTTTTTGATTCACTTCTTTTCCGAGATATGTTTATTTCTATATTTTTTCCTCCTTTTCTTGTGTGCATATTGTTGTTGTATTCCTGTATACATTCTTTGGCAGGCGCCTGCTTGGCTGAATAATTCTACTTCTATTGCATTTTGTTGGTATCTATCTACGTCAATGTGGGGAAGGACTTTGGAAGTTGATGATTTGGATTGCAGAAAGCAGTGTTGCCTCAGGGAAAGTTAAATATGAATTTCTCACGAAGAAAAATAAGTCATTTTAGTATTTTCAAAACAAAATGTAAATACATAGGTTTATTAAACTTTACAATTTGATACATTGAATTTTTTTAAGGAAATAATTATTTGTAAGGTGAAAGAACTATGGAACAGTAGGTCAATAAAAAATATGTCCTTAAATGAAAAAGGAAAAAAAGAATATTCAGGGATAAAATTGTGTTACTGTGGCAACTCCAGTATAGAGATCTTTTCCTATTGAAAAATATTTCTTTTTCTTGATAAAAAAAAATGTTTTCTGTTTATTTGTATTTCTTCTATTGTATGGGATCTTGGGATGTATTGTTTTTGTATCACTAGTCGGGTTTTTTAATTTTTTGCAGATGTGTACATTGTAGATACATATTTCTTATTGGGATGTACGAGTATGTAACTGCAAAAAAAAATTGCAATCTTTAGGTTCTTATTTAGTAAGAAAATATCTAATTTGAAGTCAATTGGTATATAGATGGGTTACACATGTTGAACTGAGGTAGTGAAAAACGAAGTCCACGTTCGTGTCCCCTGGAAACTATTTCATTAAAGGAAACTGTTGATTGATACATACATCATTATTGTGGGTGACTTAGTTTTTTTTAATCATTCGTTTTCACTATTGGATGTAAAATTATATTTTAACAACCATTACACATCTAAAATACAATTTTAATAAGTTCTTAATGAATTAATCTTCTATAATTTGTTTGTAGCTACATAATACATAATGTGTACATAAGCACGTTTTAATTCTTTAAAACAAATAAATCTTAACACATGTAAAAAATGAATTCCAACCGATTATAAAATTGTTCAAATACACTAACACAATGTATTAAAACTAGTCCCCAGTAATTATGCATTAATTGCCATCAATGAACATTTTTAAAATTAATCAAAAAAAATAAAACTCTTAAAATCACCTAAGACATTTTTTTGCTAATCATATTTTATTCCGGTACCAACCTATGTATGTATATGTGTATCAACATTTAAATTGTCTACATTTTATTCATTCAAAAAGACTAGGAAATACTTTGACCTGACCACTCCTGCATTCGTATTTTTTACGTATGTAGGTACCTACTTATTTTTAGTAGCAAGATCGCTACCAACTTTTTTAAGTTAACCTACCCAAAAACCCTACCTACTTAAACTTATGAAATACCTACATACAAATGTATGTACATATGTTTGCATGTATTTACATGCATATGTACAGAGGTACCTACTCGTAACTATTTTTTTGTATTGTTAACCCTCTACTGCATGAATTATTGTTTATACAGAAAAAAATTAAAAGACTTTACAAATAGCTTCTTTGGGATGTTTTAAGACATCTTTTATTAAAAAATCAGATAAAATTATAGCAATAAGGGTTAGGTATAAAACAAATACATATTTCATATGAGGAAGGGGATTGACCAATGACTATCCTCCATAAAAATTACCTATTTTTCTAACCAAAAAAAAAATAGTCTAAAACAATAATGCACATCACAAGAATAGATTACAAAAGAAAATATGTAGGTAGTTTTATAAGCCCTTGCTGAATACAAATACAAATAAATACCCAATCACAAAATATTTTTATTGGTCACTTAACTCACCTTTAAATAAAGTTATAATTTTTTAAAATTAGAAAATTTTTCAATCACTCGTTTTCAACCACAACAACCTAACCACTGACAAATAGTAGTGACTAGGTACCTAGATATTGTGGATAAACTAAAAAAAATCAAAATTAATAAATAAAAAAAAATTTAAAGCATTTACCTAACTGATTATTTTTCTATTTAAAAATATACCTACCGACTTACAGGAAAATAAAATTCGTATATGTATATTCATTCATTTTAACAAAATTAATTCCTAGGAACCAAAGTTAAATCTTTCAAATATTAATTCCAGAATGAAAAATCCTACAAAGTCAAACCAACCAATTCACAATATATGTATTATACATACATGTGTGTAAATCAACACATTCAATCGCTTCTCCTTTTATTTTGTCTCAAATCTGAGACGACCTTACAAATTGTAGACGCAAATACAACAACAAAAGCATAATAAAAAAACCATCACTTGTCTTGCCTTGGTCGTAGCACAAAGAAAAATATACCTGGGATGGAAGACTATACAAAAAAGCAAGCAACGAATCCACAAACAAAAACAAATAATCTCGAAAGGGGTAAAAAGAATAGAAAAGAGTGGCAGAGAGTAGAGCAACAAAATATTTCAGAAAGAGCTTTGATTTTGTAGGAAAAGATCTTATTTAAAGCTTTTAAAAATAAAGCTTTTTTCATTTCATAGGTCATTCTTCTCCATAAGCGTGAGACATCTGTATATGATTATTTGTGCTTATAGTTACCAAAACGAAAAAAGGGTTTAAAAATATTAAAAATATTAGTGTTATAGTGAAATAAGCGTGGGGCGCTCGATATACGAATAATATGTCACAAGGCGCCCAAAGCTTTTTTCACTATAACAATAATATTTTTAATTCATTATTGTTTTCACCTCAATTTAAAAATTATTTTTAATTTTTTTAGCTTGATGTGCTAAGCGTGTGTTATTAGTTTTTTTAAACTATATTTATTTAGATATGGTTGATCTGTTAAACAAACACACTTTATTTTGATTTCAAGAATTAAGTATACTTATTTTTAATATTTTAAAAATGAAAATAAAAGGAAAAATTTTTGTTACATTGCACACCCCGAAAAACAAAAATGAATTCCAATGCAAATCAAATTTATTATTTTTGCAAAATATTTCGCATTTTATATTTTGATTATATAAATCAAACACTTGACTTTGACAGATCAACATATTAAACTCACCTCCTAGATATGAGTTGGATGGGTATTGTTAGTTTCGTTTTTTTCAGTTGGTTTTTGTTGTTGTTTCGTTTCTATCGTTTCGTATTTTGTTTTTTTTTTTCGCATTTTATTTTTTCACTTTTTATTTATTTGGTTTCTTTCTGTTTCGAAATTTTTTTTTTTTATCTTTTTAATTATTTAGTTTTAGTTTAATTTCGTTTTTGATAGTTTTTTTTTTCGATCGTTTTGTTTTTGAATTATTTCCCCTTACCTTTATTTCACATTTGATTGTTTCGTTTTCTATTGTTTCGTTTTTGGGTTATTTCGATTTCAATCATTTCGCCACCGTTGGTATATCTTTTGTTTTAATTTTTCAGCATGTTAAGAACCTAAAGCCGTTAAAATATATACCAATGGTGGCGAAATGATTGATATCGAAATAACCAAACAAATATATCAAAATTAGATGAAATAATTTATTAAAATCTGCTTCATATGGAACTGCATTCCATAATTTTACCTCCTTCTTGTCTCACTTTATAAAAACAAAATAATCGCATTCCGAAACAAGAGATAAACGTAAAGGCAAAATGTGAAACAATTGTTAACGAAACGACCCATAATAATTAGAACAGACAAACAAAAGAACTAAAAAACAAAAGAAGAATTTCGAAGTAATAGTAAAACGAAACAAACTCGAAACAAAGTTCCAATAAACAAACAAAACGTTTTCGAAGTAAATATAAATAATTGCGACAAAAACGAAACAACAATTTTCGAAATCAAAAAAACGAAACAATAGGCACCCGAGTTGGATATAGTTAGAAATAGTTACTATTTGACACCAACCATTCGTTTCCGAACGATTTTATGGTTGCACATCGTAGCTATTTGCAAATTCTGAACGACAAACCGAACGAACCTAAAGCACCTCAGTTCATAGAATACAAAAAAGGACAAGGTTTTATCATAAATAATCATATACAGATGTCTCACGCTTATGGAGAAGAATGACCTATGAAATGAAAAAAGCTTTATTTTTAAAAGCTTTAAATAAGATATTTTCCTACAAAATCGAAGCTCTTTCTGAAATATTTTGTTGCTCTACTCTCTGCCACTCTTTTCTAGTCTTTTTACCCCTTTCGAGATTATTTGTTTTTGTTTGTGGATTCGTTGCTTGCTTTTTTGTATAGTCTTCCATCCCAGGTATATTTTTCTTTGTGCTACACCCAAGGCAAGACAAGTGACGGTTTTTAACACGCTTATATTAGCTTCACTTGTATGTATGTATGTATGTATGTATGTATGTATGTATGTATGTATGTATGTATGTATGTATGTATGTATGTAACCGACACCTTTACACTCGATTTTGACCCACTTTACACGAACCGATTTTAATAAAATTTTGTACACATATCAAGAACCGGTGGCAAAACAATAATTTCATAAGTTTATCTCAATATCCTTATCAGGGTTACCAGGATTAAATATTTTAATCTCACAGCTTCTGCTTTTTCCTGATTTTATTATGCGCTTATAAATATTAATAGACTTCCTCATTTTAAGTGCTGCGGTGGCTCAGTTGGTTAAAGCGCGGTCACGTTTCAGTTTGAGCGTCAAGGGTCGTGGGATCAAATCCTAGCTTATGGGTGACTTTTTTTCTTTTTAATTAAAATCATGAGATTTTAAATAATAAATAAATAATTCCAATTTCATTTACAATTTCAATCAACTAAATGGGGCAATGAAATGTTTCAATGTTTTCCTAAATCACAAAATAAATACAGTTTAAAAAAAAACTAAAGAACACGCTTTTAAAGCACGTTAAACTAAAAAGTTAAAAATAAATATAGTTTGAAAAAACTAAAAAACACGCTTTTAAAGCACGTTAAACTAAAAAGTTAAAAATAAATATAGTTTGAAAAAAACTGAAAAACATGCTTTTAAAACCCATCATACTAAAAAAGCGGAAAATAATTTTTAATATAAGCTGAAAACAATAATGAACTAAAAATACAAGTGTTATTGTGAATAAGCGTGGGGCGCTCGATATATGAAAAAAAAATATGGCCAATGCGCCCAACGCTTTTTCACAATAACACTTGTATTTTTAGTTCATTATTGTTTTCAGCTTATATTAAAAATTATTTTCCGCTTTTTTAGTATGATGGGTTTTAAAAGCATGTTTTTCAGTTTTTTTCAAACTATATTTATTTTTAACTTTTTAGTTTAACGTGCTTTAAAAGCGTGTTTTTTAGTTTTTTCAAACTATATTTATTTTATTATGCTTTTGTTGTTGTATTTGCGTCTATAATTTGTAAGGTCGTCTCAGATTTGAGACAAAATAAAAGTAGAAGATTGAATGTGTTGATTTACACACATGTATGTATGTATAATACATATATTGTGAATTGGTTGGTTTGACTTTGTAGACTAGGATAGATTTTTCATTCTGGAATGAATATTTGAAAGATTTTGGTTCCAAGAATTAATTTTGTTAAAATGAATGAATATACACATACGAATTTTATTTTCCTGTAAGTCAGTAGGTATATTTTTAAATAGAAAAATAATCAAGTATCTGCTTTAAATTTTTTTTATTTATTAATTTTGATTTTTTTTAGTTTATCCACAATTTTTTTTAAATATCTAGGTACCTAGTCATTACTATTTGTAGGTCAGTGGTTAGCTTGTTGTGGTTGAAAACGAGTGATTGAAAAATTTTCTAATATTAAAAAATTATAACTTTATTGAAAGGTGAGTTAAGTGACCAAAAAAAATATTTTGTGATTGGATATTTATTTGTCTTTGCCACAAAAAAATAAGTATTTACCTACATACGTAAAAAATACGAATGCAGAAGTGGTCAGGTCAAAATATTTGCTATACTCTGTCTCCTAAAAATTGTCAGTACAGGCCTTATGGGAGAGCTTTTTCTGAAGCAGTAGCTCGCCCTATTTTCACACTATACTGACTTGAAAAAAGTCGAAACAAAATTGTTACTACCCGCTACTGAATTTCTCATTTAATCTGACGCAACTCCCACACGACTATTCTGCCACACATCTGAGTGTGGACTGAGTAGTGAGTATAGTCTAGCTCTATGGCATTTCAATTTCAACCCTCATGTTATATTTATATTTATGATAAGCAGTGTTGCCTTACCAATGTAGGTAACTTGTATCGTCGTTCTTCCTATGGTTGCTGTTCACGAGCTTTTCTTTTTAGGGCTTTTAAAAAAGTTCTTAAGCAGAAAGTGTTTACTTGGTGTTGAACATTTTGCATTGCACTGTGCGGGAAATCCGTTTAAATGCAGTTATAAAAGGATAAGCTCTTTTCTGCAGAGAAAATGACTATTTGCGTAGATTTTCGTACCGTGCGGTAGGTTTATTGATACTTCGTGTATTTTTGTGATATTGTTTTATGTTATGATTGTTAATTTTATTTTTTGTTACATTAATATTTAAGAATACATGTTTATTTTCCACTTGTTATTTATTTAAAAGGGATTACGCCTACTGGGGATACCCTTCAAAAACGCGCCTTTTATATTACCTCTTAGTGGTGTGGCAAAGATAAATATTATTTCATTTTTATAAATAAAAAAAGAATTTCAATATTAAACGAAGGTAACCCTCAACACATTTTCTTTAAATGTTTGCTATTTCATTGTTCGCAGTAGTCAACTCTGAAAGAGCTTGAAAGAGCTTTCAAATGAAAAAGACTTATTAAAAAAGAAAAAAGTGCGAATGAAAGGCAAACATCCTATCTTCCCTGTACTGACAATTTTTAGGAGACAAAGTATACCCGCCACTGAATTTCTCATTTAATCTGACGCAGCTCGCACACGACTATTCTGCCACACATCTGAGTGTGGATGTGGACTGAGTATAGTCTATGGCATTTCAACCCTCATGTTATATTTATATTTATGATATGCAGTGTTGCCTTATCAATGTAGGTAACTTGTATCGTCGTTCTTCCTATGGTTGCTGTTCACGAGCTTTTCTTTTTAGGGCTTTTAAAAAAGTTCTTAAGCAGAAAGTGTTTACTTGGTGTTTGTTTGAACATTTTTCATTGCAATGTGCGGGAAATCCGTTTCAATGCAGTTATAAAAGTATAAGCTCTTTTCTGCATAGAATATGATTATTGTCGTAGATTCTCGTTCCGTCCGGTCGGTTTATTGATACTTCGTGTATTTTTGTGATATTGTTTTATGTTATGATTTTTAATTTAGTTTTTTGTTATATTAAAATGTAAGAATACATGTTTATTTTCCACTTGTCATTTATTTAAAAGGGATTAGGCCTACTGGGGATACCCTTCAAAAACGCGCCTTTTATCTTACCTCTTAGTGGTGTGTAAAAGATAAATATTATTTCATTTTTATAAATAAAAAAAGAATTTCAATATTAAACGAAGGTAACCCTGAACACATTTTCTTTAAATGTTTGCCAGTTTGTCTCAAAGTGGCACCGTGCGAAAAGATATTTGAATTAATTTCAATTGAATCTTTCAAAAAAATTTGCAACAAAATGTTAAACTCATTACGAGTAGTAAAAATGAAAAAGATCAAGAAGCAATACTGTTTACATAGCATGACGATCCAATTACAGGAGGTCATACAGGCATAATTAAAACGCTAGCTAAAATAAAAAGACACTTTTATTGGAAAAATATGACACGTCATATTAAAGAACACATAAAAAGATGGCACAAATGCCTGACGTCCAAAACAACGAAACATACAAAAACACCACTGATAAAAACAGATACACCAACATAATGCTTTTGACAAGGTAATATTTGATACAATTGGTCCTTTACCTCGATTATAGAATGGCAACGAGCAGTTACTTTAATTTGTGACCTTACAAAATATTTTGTAGGCATTCCAGTTGCAAATAAAAACGCAAAAACGATTGCAAAAGTAATATTTGAATCTTTTATTCTGAAGTACTGTCCAATGAAGGCGTTTATTACGGACATGGGAACAGAATACAAAAATTCTATTATAAATGACGTGTGCAAATATTTAAAAGTTATAGAAAACAATAATAATATAGTTATAAAAAGAAATTTTAAAAAGGAGAGAGTACATAAGAATAGTTTAAAAATATATAATACTTAAGAATTTTAATCGAATGGAAACAACAAATTAGTTTTTTTTTAATAATTTTTAATATTTTTTTCTCCTTCTCTCAAATTTGTATTAAACATACATTTTTCGATTTTTTTTAATATACATATGTATGTACAAAGAATAATTGCTGTAAGTAAAAAAAAAATAAAATAAAATAAATAATAGTAAATCAAATAATACTGACAAAAAAAATGTATTAATTAAAATGTATGAAATAAAAATATATGCATTTTTAATTTGTATCATTAAGATTTATGTACAATTAAATAACTCCATAAGTTATTTCTTAAAAGAAGGGAGGTGTAGTGTGTTTATGTGCACATAGTTTATGCACGTGTCAGGTGACGAATACCACTCGTCACTTGATACGTCGCGTCGCGATGCGACATTGTGCACATCAGCATACCATAATCTTCCAACGATATGCAATGAACAACGTGCATTTGAACGAGTGCTATTCGTCACTTCATTTATTATTCTTTTTGCTGACTCCACAAATGTGTGAATATGGAGTCAGCATAGTTTTAAGCAACATAGTTTTAAGTTAGTTAAGTTTCTGAATTGATTGAATAAAGACATTACATCTATGGAGTCTGATCATAACAACATAATTCTTAAATCTTAGTTTTGAGATAAATGCGTTTTAAAGGTAGAAAAATTGTTCCAAATCCAGTTTTATTTAATTCATATAATATTGGGATGCAATTTTGTTTAAAATAATAATATTTACACAAATATAATAAAAATTTTAATTATTAAGCACGTTTATGAGTTTTTTGTGAGATATGTCGTTTTGACCAAACTGTTTTTCGTTCAAGAAAAAGATTATTTCGAGTTGTGGCTTCAATACCAATATTGAAATAAATTTTAAACAACGTTTTTTTTATAAAAAAAAAAAACAAATTTATTTCACAAAATAAGTAAAAACTTAAAAAATAACATTATTAAAATTCATTATTAAAAATCAAAGAACGAATGAGCGAAAAAACTGAGTTGTGTTGTTTTGACCAAACACTTGTTTAAAAAAATTAAAAAATTAGTCAAAACAGCACAAGTCGGGTTATGCTGTTATGACCAACCATTATTTTAGAAAAAGGAGTTAAGTGTTGTTAGGACCATTAAATATCTTTGGAACCAGTTTACTTAGATTTATACTGTTAAGACCAAACGAAAATAGATTTTTTTAATAGTTCTGCATACTTAACTCATTTTCGATAAAAATTGACTTATGCTGTTATGACCACACTCCATAGACATAATCAATGATAATTTTCTTAAAAAATGAAATTAAAATTTATTTTAACTTAATAACGTTTTAAACTACATATTTATATTACTCAGTTTAATGTTTTATTTTATTTAAATAATTGAATTTTATAAAATTTTCTTTTACATTTGTGTAATAAAAGAAATATGATCTTGAATAAATGACTTTTAATTTTAAGTTCAACGTTAAGTGCTTCAGCTTCTAAAAAAGTCACGTCGCGTGCCTGATACATACATACATACAAACATACATACATACAGCGTGTTAAAAAGCAAAATAAAGGTTTTTCCAGGGCCGGACCCAACATATGTGCAGGATGTGCAAATGCACAGGGTGCAGAATTCCGGAGGCGCATTCTCGGGAACAAGGAAAACCATAAGGTGCAGGTTTTTACTTTGCACAAATGTGTATTTCACAGTCCACACTATTCTCATACTCTCACAACACAGAAACAAAAAATATAGTTTGAAAAAAACTAAAAAACACGCTTTTAAAACCCATCATACTAAAAAAGCGGAAAATAATTTTTAATACAAGCTGAAAACAATAATGAACTAAAAATACAAGTGTTAGTATGATGGGTTTTTATACTAAAAAAGCGGAAAATAATTTTTAATATAAGCTGAAAACAATAATGAACTAAAAATACAAGTGTTAGTATGATGGGTTTTAAAAGCGTGTTTTTTAGTTTTTTTTAAACTGTATTTATTTTGTGATTTAAGAAAACATTGAAACATTTCATTGACCCATTTAGTTGATTGAAATTGTAAATGAAATTGGAATTATTTATTTATTATTTAAAATCTCGTAATTTTAATAAAAAAAAAAGTCACCCATAGCTAGGATTTGATCCCACGACCCTTGACGCTCAAACTGAAACGTGACCGCGCTTTTTTTTTTTTTTTTTTTTTTTAATTCAAATTTTTATTCATTATTAACTTAAAACTACTTACATACTAGACAAAATTTATAAAACTAGCCTACTTAATGATACTTAAATATAACTTACTGGCCCTAAACGGGTGCTCTAAGAAATTCATGAATACTTAAAACTAGAACAACCACAGCGGCA
The DNA here is from genome assembly GCA_905146935.1 of Scaeva pyrastri. Taxonomy (NCBI): domain Eukaryota; kingdom Metazoa; phylum Arthropoda; class Insecta; order Diptera; family Syrphidae; genus Scaeva; species Scaeva pyrastri. The sequence continues at coordinate 47,009,143 of LR989929.1, forward strand.
AAAGCTATGTCCATATTGTTTGTTTGTTTGTCCATATTATGTGTTTAATGTCTTTTTTTTTTAATTTTTTTTTGTTATTTTTTTTTTTTTTGTATTTTTTTTTTAATTATATCATTTATAGTGCCACCGTCCCTACTCTACTTAACCTACTTAACCTAAGACTAAAAACAAGTATGTAAGCCGGCCAAGCCAAAAAATACCCCTCCCCGGTTTACCCCATGTTAATTTCTTTGAGCCACCAAAACTGGTTCTCCTGACTTCTCCTATCAAAACGGTCCTGTTCAGAAATAGCCCTACTGAACCGGAGCTCCGCTCCCTCTCGGGCGAGGATGTCTCGTTCGTGCAAGAGTCGCCGGTCCACGGTTCTACGCCTGACGTGGTAGATAAGCGGTACTGCCAATCTATCTTGTATCAAGCCGCGTTGGTCTAAATAGAGGAATGCCTCTGGTGTGATAAAGTCACTCAAGCGTGCCATACCGAAGTATTCGTCGTTTGGATAGAACGCCCCGAAAATCAAATTATTGGTCGAAGTCATAGCTCTCGCAATGTGACCCCGAACTAGTTTTATCAAATAAGAAGATTCTGGTGTCCGATACCAACCGAGACATCTCCGGAGACACTGCCTCTCGAACACCCGAAACTTCTCCATTTGGGAAGGGGCAATGTTGAACCAAAAAGGACAACCATAGACTAGCATTGGCCGTATGAGGGCCATGTAGCAAATTACCTTCACCCTGGGGTCAAGCCGACTGCTGTAGAACAGCCGTTTCGTCAGAGCAAGGGCTCCTCGGGCTCTGGTCAGAGTAACATTTATATGTCTGTCGAAATACAAATACTGGTCCACCCAGATACCGAGGTACCTCACTACACTTTTGCACGCCAATGGCCACCGGTCAGGCCCAACAATAACCATCTTGCGCCAATTCTTACATGTATCTCTCGTGGCCTTAGCCAACGGAGTTCGGAACAGAATTGTCTCCGACTTTTGGACATTTATTTTCAGATTCCAGTCGTCACAATATCGCTGAATCCTCTCGAAGTCACGCTGCAAGAGAATTCTAATAACCTCAACCTTTCGGGCCGTTCTGTACGCAATCAGGTCGTCGGCATACGCAATTGCTTTAGTTAGGCCACCTATCAGATCACTGGTATAAATGCTGAAGATGATCGGCGAATTGACCGCTCCCTGTTGAAGACCGTTTTTAATTTCGAAGATGCTGGTAAAGGTTACATTGCCACTTTTGACAACAAACTTTCTACCATTGAGCATATCATAAAGCATATACAATAACGGTTTGCTGATGCCTAGTCTGGTGAGTTTTAGGTACAACCCTTCTAACCATACGGTGTCGAAGGCTTTCTCTAAATCCACCAGAACAGCACCCGTGCATTGTTTCTTGGACTTGTTCCATTGGATATCAGAAACGAGCTTAGCGCGTCTAATACAGTCATGTCCTGCCTTGAACCCGAACTGATTATCCGGAATTATTGTGTTGTCCGCAGCCCACTTAGTCAGAGCCCTATTGATTACCTTCTCGAATACCTTGCTGATGCTTGGAAGAAGACTTATTGAACGAAGATTTGAAGGGTTGTAGTTGTCCTTTCCCTTTTTCGGGAGAGGATGCACCACAGCTGTCTTCCAACGCACTGGATAATATGCATTATTCAGCGCGTTGTTGAACAGTGTAGTATAAATGTCAATAGCTTCAGTCGGTAAATGTCTTAACAAAATGTTGGGTATGCTATCTACACCTGCTGACTTTTTATTCTTTATTGAATTGAGGATGAGCTGGAGCTCTACCTTCGTGATGAGCAAGGGACTTGAACCCGTTCTTTCGGCGATTATAGCGTTCGCTAAGAAATCGTCATCAAACCGGGTGAAACCACAGTTCTCGGATCGCCAATGAGTAATATCATTCTTCAGGTAGAAGTGGTGAAGTAGGGCCCTGTTTTCCAGGTCGTGGTTCGGGCGAGTGCAAGCATTCACCTTAAACACTTGCTGGAAAGCAGCACCAATTGTCTCCACTTTCTCCTGCGGATCCTCAATCACAAAGAAGTCATCGTCCAAGACGGCTTCTTCTGGATTAATTTCCGCTGTCAGAAGTACGTCTCTGTTCTCTGTCTTTCTCTGGAGCTTAAGACACAGAAGGTCGTTATGATTATTTTTTCGGAAAATCTTATTAATTTGCGGAAACATACTCGGGTCGCTAGAGTTAACGGCCCGAATTTTCTGGTCCCAGTACAAATTAATAGACAATCTGTAATTTTCCTTGATCAGGGTGTTGACGTTTTTAATTGACGCCTTCAGTGTCCTAATCTCCAGGTCGTGGGGGTCTGTGAATCGTCTGTACAAGTTCTTAAGTCTTGTCAGTAGTCCGCTTTTATGTCTATGAAGTGTGTCTATAGTCGCGTTAGTGTAGGCGTTTGTTTCGTCGCGTTCTTTGTACTTCGGTAATGTCCGTTCCATTGTTCGTTTTATTATACTGTCCATCTGTTCAAGGTGTTGGTCGATTTCAGTGTTTGTCACGTTTCTGTTGTTTGGCGGAGATATTTCACTCGAGCGGAGTTCTCTTGCTAGAACTTGGGTGAAACGTGGCCAGCGCATCTTACTAAAATTGTAAGAATGTGCTGGAACGAATTCGTCCAGTTCCACGAGCTCATTGGGGATCTGCATTAAAGCAGCCAAGCCGCAGTGGTCGCTGTCGTAGTCGATTGTCTGTAGACAATTTCGCGGGTGATTACCCACTTTGTCAGTTACTGTCAGTCTTGTATCGTATAGCAAAAGGTCCAGAAAAGAACCGCTCCTTGGATATGATGGCCTTTCAGTAGCCAGCAGGTCGACACCGTACTCAACGCTGCACAGATTCATCAAATTAAATAGATGATTACCTCTTGGGTTACTTGTTTGATTTCCCCAATCACCATGTTTGGCGTTCAAATCTCCTGCCAATGTAAAATAGTTCTCTTCCAAGCCCAGTTTAAGTACTCTAAAAAGAATCTCGAGCTCTGAGATGAAGTTAGCTGGCTGCGGAGCATCAGCCGCGTAAGCCGCAATCAAATATAAGCGCTTACCTCTAGTGAGGGAAACACCTATGACGCAGACTTCCAAGGTCTGAAGCTTTCGCAAATCATTATTGTATATGACTTTATGATTAATACCTTTACGTATGAAGATTGCAACACCACCTCCTTGATTAGAGTTGGGTCGATCCTTTCTTACGATATTGTAATTTTTATAAGTCAGTTTGTGTTTCTGGTTAAGCTTAGTTTCGCTAGCCATAAACACATCAGGACTGTGGTCTTTCAACAACTGAAACAGAGTGGCTCTTCGTTCGATCCTAATCAATGAATTTACATTCAAACCTAGGATCATAAGGCGCGACTTCGGCGGCGCGCCCTTAACCCTGAATTTGCGCTTGGCCAGGCAACAAAGAGTAGAGATAATCTACTCTTTCGCCTTGCTCCCTGATCTGACTTTGCAGTCCTGTCAACTGGCCTTGAATGCTCAGCAACAAGGATACAATGTCTGGCTGCACCGCCGATACCTGAGGCACTTGGGCCTGTGGGGCGACCGGTGGTGGAGCCTGTCTCGTATTTCCCCTTCCTTTCGCATAGTTGGCATAAGAAATATTGGGATTAACGACTGCACTTTTTGCTGTTGGAGCTTGTCTTACGGGTAGACTTGCGGCTTTTTGCCTGGCCTGTTTTTCCCGTATTTCTTGGACCTTAGGACAGCCCCGATAATTAGCAGGGTGCCCCTCGTTCCCGCAGATGATACACCTGAGCTGGGCCATGTCTTCGACCCGCTCTGTCCCTAACCTGCAATCTCCCCTATTGTGGGTTTCGGCGCATTTGACACAGCGCAACTGCATTTCGCAGTTGGCTGCAGCGTGACCGAACCTTTGGCAGCGCATGCATTGCAGCATGTCGTCATGCCTCTTTAATTTTTCCCAGTGTATAACCTGGTAGTCTAGGACGCTGATATTCCTTAGACTCTCCAGTCTACTTTGGGGCGACATAGTTACAAGAAAGATTGGCAGTTTATGCCCCTCCCGCCTGGACTTGACCGTGGTGAATGGCTTGACCCCGACGAATTCGAGGTCATCACTGGCCTTTGAACGGAGCTCATCTAGGAGTTCTCCAGTTTCCGTGCAGCAACTGATTCCTTTTAACAGGACCGTTTTTGGTTTTTCACTCTTAGGAGTGAAGCTGAAGAATTCAGCGGTGGCTTCTCTAAGACACTCTTTTACTAATTTGTAGTCGGCCAATGTGAAGCATTGAACCGAATACCTTTTTTGTGCTTCATTTATTATTTTTAATGTTAAATTATTGTTAGTGGCCGACTTACATACCTGTTTAATGTCTTCTAGGTCGACCCTATAGGTCCGAATCGGTGGCACTTTCTCGGACTTAGGCCGTGGTTGCTGCTGGTATTGCTGCCTCGTTGCTGCTGATGTTGATGCTGCTGCTGGCGGTACTGCTACTGCTGGTGCTGCTTCTGTTGTCGCTGCTACTGGTGGTGATGTTGATGCTACAGCTTGTGCTACTGGTACTGCTACAGCAGCTGCGACAATTGTTGCTGTTGTGGCAGTTTTTTTTTTGGGGCCCCCGATGTACTGGGGACTTTTTGTGCCGCCCCTGTAGTTTGCGTGGGCGGCTGCTTTTGTTGTTGTTGTTGCTGCGGCACCCTTTGTGGCTTGGGTGCTGCCGACGGTGCAGCTCTAGTTTGTTGCTGCTTTTGTTGCTGCTGCTGCTGCTGCTTTTGTTGTTGGTGCTTCTGTTGCTGTTGTTGCTGTTGCTGCTTTCGCAACTCAGCCAGCTCAGCTTCTCTCCTCCGACTCGCCTCCTGCTTCTTCTTTAGGAGTTGCAGGAAGGGCTCCATTCACTCTTTTATTTTAGCTATTTCGTCGTACATCTCATTGACGATGCTCTGAGCCTCCTCTACTTCGCCCTCTTCTTCCTCGTCCGAGGACGCCTCAGTCGACAGGAACGCAAACCTGTTGCTGTGCCCGGACCTGAACCTCTTCGGACACATATTCAATGTCGTCATCTGATGGCGAGGTATTTAATTGCCGTTGCAATCTTTCGGCTGCTTAGGTTTTGGCCTTTCGCGCCGTCTCCTTGCCTGCAGCTGGCAGCTCAGCTGAGGCGAACGTGGAGCGACGCTTCACCAAATTCGGCGTACACCGAATGCTTCCTTTTGCTAGAAGCATTGGTTGCCACTGCCGTTGCTTCTGTTGCTGCTGTTGTTGTTTTTTGGGCCTCTTGCGAGGTCCCAGTAGCCGTAGCCGTTGGCGGCTTGAATGTCGTTGATGTTGATGTTGATGTTGTTGCTGCTGCTGGCTGGTCTGTTTTCGCTGATCCCGCTGCTGTAGCTGTACCAGTAGCTGATGCCGTTGGTGACCTCCTTTCACTTGCTTTCGATGGGACACCTTTCGATGCCCCAGCAAGCTTTTTCCTTTCCACGTGTTTCCTTTTGAGAAACTTCTCCACTTCAATGATTGTTTTTAATTTTAATATAAAAAAAAACACTCGCCCGAGTGGGACTCGAACCTGGCACCTTCGGGTCTGAGTCCGACGTCTCTTCCTCTGTGCTACTGCACACTTGAAAATATGGTGTTTAAAAGTTAACTTGTAACACGCGAAGATTTTACTATTAAACACTGTGAAAGCCGAAACACGTCTATATGCTAACACAGTTTATGATCGACTGTGACCGCGCTTTAACCAACTGAGCCACCGCAGCACTTGAAATGAGGGAGTCTATTAATATTTATAAGCGCATAATAAAATCAGGAAAAAGCAGGAGCTCAGGGATTAAAATATTTAATCCTGGTAATCCTGATAAGGATATTGAGATAAACTTATGAAATTATTGTTTTGCCACCGGTTCTTGAAATGTGTACAAAATTTTATTAAAATCGGTTCGTGTAAAGTGGGTCAAAATCGAGTGTAAAGGTGTCGGTTACATACATACATACATACATACACAGGTACATACAAGTGAAGCTAATATAAGCGTGTTAAAAAGGTTAAACTTGTAAGCGCTATTAATTTAATTCCACTAAACAAGCTTAATTTCACACTGTAAGAAGGTAGCGGCGAACGGATAGTTAGAGGATTGCAATGTTCGGGTGTTTTTTACACATCATAGAACATAGAAGCAATAAAAAATGCGTGTGGGTTTTACAGCTGAAGTTTTGTTCGTTTTCTTCTTCTATTGAATATTTTTTCAGTTGAAATTCTTTGTACTCTGGTCTGGTGCAGATTTTTTTAAACTTTTTTTCGCTTAGGATTATTTAAATAAAATCAGATTTGAAAGTGAAGTGACTCGCTTGTGAAAGTGTTTAGTAACTACCTATTTACTATTAAAATTTTGTGTTGTTTTTTTTTTAATATGGACAAAAAAGCCTTCGGGGCAGAATTCAGAAAAAAGCTTGTTGAAGCCGAAAACAAAGAATACATTTTACAAATTTTTTAAAACGCGGGGAAGAAGATGCAGATGTAAGTATTCTAAATATCGATGAGGCACCTGTAGGAAATAGTATCGATGAGGTGCTGGTAGGGAGTGCAGTGGTGTCAAAAGAAGAGGTTTCTGATATTGTTTCAAAAAATGAATATTTGGGTGACCCTTATAATTTTTGTTATTACATTTAATTACATACATATCAGATACTCATTCATACATACAAGTATTTTTTTGTTAGTGAGGATTAGGCCCACCTAAATAAAAAAAACGCATTGAAAGTCTACCTCTTGGGTAATATGGAAAGGACTTAATATGTGTATTAGTATGTGTATGTATGTATATTTGTATATGTATTTTATGTATTTTCGCAAATATAAAAAGGGCGCTTTCTAAAAATCTTGCACAGAGCGCAATTTTAGCTAGGGCCGGCCCTGGGTTTCTCTCACACCTTGACCGATTTTTTTTATAATTGAAAATAAAGGTTATTGAGAGATTTGTATGCAAAATGGCAACAAATAACAATTAGGAACCTTTCAAAAGGTTGAGATTTATTTCTGATATTTGCTTCTAAGTGTACGATTGTTAGATATTGGACTTTTAGATATCCTCCCCTTTTAAAATGACATTCTGCGTTGATTCGAATCATAACATTTCATGAATTAAATTTTTGGACCTTTATCTTTTATCTTTCCTAGCTTAATAATAATGGCGTAAATGGTTTTGCTAATTTTAAACGATTTTAACATTTTATGGTACTATCTCCTGCTTTAACTTTTAGCAATTTGCTAAATCCATATTATATCTGTCATTATCCAAAAAAAATTCTTTCTAATTTTACTTCAAAGTGTTGATTCGTGTTTTTCATAATTCAAACTAAAAATTATATTTAATATTTGAAGTCTTTGTGCAGAAAAATGCTTTTTTTGGGAGAAATCTACATCAGGATGATGGAATATGATGTGTGGAAAATGTCATGTGTATTTTAATCTTATTGGATTGCATGTAATTGTCCAGTTTACAGTTGGGAAATTTACAACTAATGGATCCGTTTAAGTATGTTTGCTTTGCTAATTCTCACCAACTGTCACTATTTGCACATGTTCAGATACCCGTTTTTTAATGAAAAGGAGTTAGCAATTTACTAGTTAGCAAAACGAAAATAAGGGTTTAAAATTTTGGAGTTGTTAGTAAATTGTTAAATATTTAGCAAATTTCTAGTTAGTAAAATGTTAAGTCCTTAACAATAGATTGTTTAAAATTTTGCTGCAATGTTGTTAAATAATAATTCTAATTACACTCGTAGCTATGACGTGATACCGAACAAAGATAAAATATCAATAAACAATCGTTACTTGTAGGTCTTTTCCAACTATTATATAATTGTATACCTGTCAACAGTTCGTAAGTCTCCAGAATTGACATCAAGGGTTAGTATTTCACTTTGAATACTAACAGAATTAGCCATGTGAATAGAAGATCGTATTTCATCACCTATCACGACAACTGAAGCAGCTGCTGCTGCCACCATAGCTGGTGTTGTTCCTCCAGATTTGATTATACTAGTTTGATGAATTTTTTCACGCGATTTACGACCAACTGCATCAGAAAAATGTGTTAAAACGTTCCTGCAATGATATATTTTAATCAAAATATATTTTTCTTTTTAATTATTGTGTAAACATTCTGTTTGATCTTTTTGTGGCCTGCATTGAAAGGTTTTTTATAAATTAAAAAACATCTGCTTATCTCATTGATCCTTCAAACTTAACACACTATCACAAATAATTATATACAGATGTCTCATCCCCATACAAAAAAATTTCCTAAGAAATTTTATTAGCTGACAAATTATATTATTTGACAAAACTATAAAAATCAAAAAAAGCGACAACTTTCTAGGTTTAAATTTTAAATGAAGAGCACCCAAAAGCAAGAACTGACAAAATATAAAGCTTTTCAATGAATTTCTCCTTCTCATTATAATATGGCACATCTCTTTTACTCTCAGGGTTATTTTTGTTGGTTCAATACTTTTCCGGGATGTGTTTATTTCTATTCTTCGTCCTTCTTTTTTTTTTGTGAATATTAGCCGTGTTTTATTTGTAATCTATCCCTAACATAGAATTCGAGTACCAATAAAACGCTATATTCACTTTTAATTTGTCTTCTTAAAGTTGGTGTTCCCTACATTATTTGTCAAATTATTGATGTCAAAATTTCTAAATCTTCTGTCACGGACAAAATATAAAATCCAAATGTGCAATTGAAAATAGCAAAAATTGAATGCATATTGCAAACAAAAGTTGTAAATATACAAACCTACTTGCTAAAGAAATTTCTGGTTAACGTCTTTACATTTTAGTTAATTATTCAATTTGAGTTTCAAAACAAAAAAACAAAAGCTGTTCTATATATGGGGTGTGTTCGAAGAATGTGCAACTATGTAAATTGTTGGGTCGAGTTGGAAAGCACGAAAATGCTACTTGAGTTGAAGTTTGCATGGAAATGCACACCGAGTTGGTTTAGAATGTTTGTTACTTATATTTGCAGTTAAAATTTGAAAATATATTGATTTTGTTGTTCAATTTCATTGGCTTATATGGAAGAGCGAAATCTATAGTATTATTTTTTTTTCAATTTCAATTCAATTTCTATATTCATTTATTACAAGTTATCATTATAAATTTACAAATAGCATTGGCTTAGCCGTCAGCTCGACTGGTAACTTTAAAATATTTGATACAATTGAATAAGTATGTATAATGGTATAAAAAGTAAAAAAACATTATGTATGTATATTCCGTTATTATAAGCATTCTGTAACGGTAGCTAGATCTGACAAATTTGACAAGGTTCGCCCAATCTGATCCATTTAAAATTCCAATCGTTTCCTGTACTGATAGGGTTCGTTTACCAAACCATGCTCTTCTTTGCCGGTTAAAAAGTGATGAAATTAAAGCAATCTTCTTTAGCTCTCAAGTTACATAAATTACAAATTTGGTCAAAGCTTCCGTTGTATGGTTTTCTATTTAAATATAAAAGTTCGCATCTTGATTTAAAAATTAGGGAAATATCTTAATAGGAGAGAGAATCTTGAAAGTAGTTCTTGTCACACAAGTTATGTTCAAGTTGGCTATAGAGTAATCTGCTCTCCGATTGACGGGCATTTTCGATCATCTGATTTCGATTAGAGTCTTCAAGGTTTTGGATGATATCGTAGAACTTCGTTTTCATCTGACCAATATTGTTAAGATTGATCTGCACAACTTCTCCACAAGAAGCAGCAAGGTTTTCTCATGTCCTCATCCGCCAGTCCTTATTCCGAATTTCATAGCGCATCAATATTTTACATAACCGAGTTTCCCGTAGACCCAACACTTTAATTAAATAGTCCGTCTGTAACTTTAGATTTAAAGTAAAAAGTTTTGGCAGGCCTGTTTCCAAATAAATTGAGTAATTTCGTGCGGTTAAGGGAATATTGAATATTTTCTTGCATTCCCCATATTTGTGCCGCATAACAAAGCGAAGATTTCACGATTGCATTGAAAATAGTATATTATATTTTGTTGAAAGATTTGTATGATCGTTAGAGAAAATCTTCTTCCAAGTAACATTAATCAAGCTTTGTGAAGTTTTTGCTCTTTCTGCAAGGTGCTTGCTATAATCCAGAGTTGGATTTAGTAAAACTCCCAAATATTTGTATTCTTTCGATACTTCTAAACTGCTTCTATTCAGTATCCAGGTGTTCCTAACTTCACTCCGAGTTGAACTCGAGAAGACCACTTGTCACAACAGTCCGAAAGACGATTTACCATCAATTGCAGGGTTTCTGCTGATTCGGATAAGAAGAGAAGGTCATCGGCATAGAGTAATACATTTATTACGATACGAGTAATTTGAACACCTCCTGGAATGAGCTCAGCTAAATCATTAATAAAGAGAGCAAATAGAAGAGCACTGAGATGACATCGCTGCTTTACTCCAGTAAGTGATTGAATATGTTTTGCCATCCCAGACTTCGCAATGACATTCATGAAAGATATGCCTCGCATGTTTTCAACTGCGTTTAGATCACCTTTCTTATGGATTGGTTAAATTATCGATTTTTTAAATGAGGACAGCACATCAGCATAGGGGATGCATTTTTAAAATATTCGTAGGGTATCCCATCTTCACCTGGGGCTTTTCCGTTCTTGGCTCTCTGGAGAAAAAATTGTATTTCATTGACTGATATAGCAGAGTCCAAAATATCATTACCAAAGAGCGGCTGTGCATATGAGAAAGTAATTGTTGGGTTGATTTGAAAAAAAAAATGTTGAAGTATTCAGACAGGTCATCTTCAGAAACACTTAAGCCTATAGATTCAAAATTGGTTTTCTTAATGAAACAGATTTTCTTATACTTATCATTCGCTTGTATGTACCATTTTCGGATTGGATCAGAAGAACATTTACGGAAGGCTTTAAGGCTGGGTGGCCAGCCAAAAAAAACGGCTGAAATATTACAAATAAAGCGATAACTTTTACATTTCGAATGCTAATTAATTGAAATAAAAATTAATGCATTCTCAATAAACAGGGCTACTACACTGCATCATTATAATTTTTAAATGTATAATACAGTAATTATGAAAGTGAAACAAACTACAATTTTGTCGTTATTTTGATAGTAGTTTAAAATGCACCATTTATTTTTGGTATAGCTAAGATTTTTATTTAATTTTTTTGGTGTTTTCAAAAGAAATTAAGTTAATTAAGGGAGTGACGGATTGACTTTAATTTATTTAATTTTTTTATGGGCAAAAAATTAGTCCAATCTTATGCAATTTTCAATGGGTTTGGCGTGTTTGAACAGGTATAACTTCTTTAATCTACAACATATTTTATCGAAACAAAAAGTATTGTAAAGCCAGTCTCAAACATTTTTATTACAAATTTTTATTTTTTTAAATAATTCACTTTCAAAGTTTAAAAAAATAAAAAACCTAAAAAAAACGCAAAAAACGTTGTTTTTTTGAGGACTTTTAAATATCCCTCTTTCATTACTTAGCCTTTTGAACTATATTTTTTTTTTTATTTTATTGAATAGCTTAATTAATTACCTCGGGAGTGACGGATTGACTTTTTCGAAAAAAAAAATTATTAACCCTTTAAATGTTCATTGAAAAAGCCCAAATAACAATTAGCTTTCCAGAGAAAATAATGCTTGTGCATATTTTTCTTATTTTTTTTATTTTTTTTCAATATTTTTTCTATTGGTCTCCAATTAAAAAATTCTAATTGCTTTGATGGTTTTTTTTAAATAAATTTTTGAAAAAGTGTCTAAATTGGTGTTTTTCCCTTTGAAATTTCCTTTTTACACGCACACATAGAAGTTTCAGTTCCCAGTAATTCCACTGCGAAATTAGCGCTTCGAGAGAATGTTTTTCATTTGGAAAAGAAATGAGCCTCGCCCACCCGCTCCCAAATATTTTTGTTGCTGGTTTACATATTGCTGGTTGTTTCTTCCTTTTTGCATCAAGAACAGAAAATGCAATAGAAAAACCGGTTATTGGAATTTGAGGAATATGTAAGGACAAACCAGTTTTTTTTGTCAATGAGTTTACTAGAGCAAGTGTACGTCCCATTCGCGTGGTGGGAAGTATGCAGAACAATATTGTGTGTGGTTTATATACCTACTTCTTGCACCCTTTACTTTGATGACGTAGCAGAAGTCATGATCGTTTTGTTTTTTATATTTGATCCTGATGTTTTTTGTGGCAATAGAGAGGGGATTTATTGTTCTTTGGCAAAAACAAAAACAATTGCAATACAAATGAGATCAGAACCGGTTTTCGAGAAAATATACTGTTTTTTCTTTACTTTTCCCACTTTAGCGTGTTATTGATCTTATAAAGATACCCATTTTTTTTTCTTCGACTCTATTCTTGTTCAAAAAGAGTGTTGAGAGAGAGTAACAAACAAGAACAAAATTCCTCTGGCCACATATGGCGATGCCATGAAATTCATGACAAAAAAGGGCACTAACACAAATAAAGTCATTTACATGAAGTTTGAGTTTGCCGATCTGGGACACCCAGCCTTAAATAGAGCAAATGATTTTGTCCTGGCATTGAGACATTATATATCAAAACATTTTTGGGTAAAAGAATTCGTTTAATTTGAAGTGGAGTTGATTGCAGAATATCTTATGGATTCTATTAATTGAGTTGTGAGTGCGCCAGTTGACAAATAAGTTGAAGGGATGTGAGAAAGGTAATCATCTAAATAGTGTTGATATATTTCTAAATTTGGAGTTTTATATTTTAATCGGGGCATCAAACTAAGGGATCTTTGTTGTGATTCAAAGTGAGATTTCTATTCAACTACTAACGGCATATGATCAGAAAATTGTTTATCTACTCAAAACTTCAAATTTGTTAAGATGGATCCAATCGTTATTAACCGTACAGTAATCAATAACCGATCCATTCAAAATAATACTATCATACATTTTTAGCATTTATAATAATCTCATTCAGTTTTGATTGTAGATATTATCTTTGGATGTTATATTGTAGTAATTTGAAAGCGCTGAGTTAGATACAAAGATATATCCATTTGAGTAGTAACTTGGTTATCACTTATTCAGGCATTGAAATCACCGACCAACATTACGTTTTTGCTCGATAGATCACACATTAAATTGATCAGTCTGTCAAAGTCTTCGGTCCATTTGTTGCAATTTATATAAAAAGGAATAATAAAAATATTAGGTTTTTTTAAAGGCTTTACGACGATGTTATCTTGGATTTCCACAAAATCATAGAACTCCAGTTTTGATGTTTGTATTCCATAAAGGCATCCACCACTTGCACGACCTCTTGATGATGTTTTGGTTTGCCGGAATCCAAAAAAATTTATATCCGTTAAAATATTTGGAAAATTTACTTGAATTTTCAATTACAACACATGTTTCAAAAAGAAAAAAATATATCGAAGGTTTTAATAAAATTAAAGAAATCTATAAACATAATCTTATTATTTAGCCCTGATACATTATATGACAATATTTTACAAACATTAATACTAAATGAGCTGACGGCGGTTATATCTCAATTTCTCATACTACTACTACTATTACTATTTTGCACAAGTGGCACCCTTGGTCGACGATCAGTTGTTAATGATCTAGTACTTTGGTTTAGATTCTGATGTTCATTTGGCATGCTGATTTTTTTGACAGCATTAAAGTTAATGTCACCTAGCATTTTTTTGTAGTTCGTTTTCTCCATCGGTTTCATTATTATCAATATTAGATATAAGATTATTATGATGATTTAAATAAAATGTTTTCGCATAAAATGGTGTTGTATTTTATCTGAACTAAAGTATTTGGTTTAAAGTTTTTTATTATGTTTCTGTAGAGAAGGAGTATTCGTTACTTTAATTGCATTTTCTTTGAAAGATCGCGTTGCAGAAACACACCTGTGTCTTTCAGCTTATATGAATTTTTAAGCATTCTAAAAGTAATTTCACTTGAACCAGTGTTTATCTTCATTTTGATTGTATTTATATTTTCGCTTATTTTTACGGATTCTGAAAACTGTTGTGTACATTCATTACCAAGTAGAAGTCGAGTGACAGTTCGAATTTTTTCTTCTGGATTTGAATGAGAGTCTTCTTTGGGAATTGAAATTATTATGTTTTTGTTTCTTATTTCATGACTTTGAGATTCAAGTTCTTCTTCCAGTGAACTACATCTCAATTCAAATTGCTTAACTTTTGATGACAATTCGTCATTTTGTTTTCGCTGGAAGCTTATTTCGTTGTTAAGCTTACCCAGGTCTTCTTTGGTAGCTAGGTTAGTAATAGGCAATGCTAGCTCAGTTTGTAGAGAAGATACAACAATTGTTTATTTTTTTACAAATCCGAATCAGACATAGGCGTTGTGGTATAGTATTATATACCTTAATAAATATTTGGTTTGAAATTTGTGGAACGCTTGCACTTTGCCATGTAGGCGAAGTGTAAAAAAAGTGTATTTATTACCGAACACACCCTCAAGTTTGCCAATTTGTATATTTCTTGCACTTCTTGATTGCCTCCTACATTTAAGGCTGGGTGTCCCAGATCGGCAAACTCAAACTTCATGTAAATGACTTTATTTGTGTTAGTGCCCTTTTTTGTCATGAATTTCATGGCATCGCCATATGTGGCCAGAGGAATTTTGTTCTTGTTTGTTACTCTCTCTCAACACTCTTTTTGAACAAGAATAGAGTCGAAGAAAAAAAAATGGGTATCTTTATAAGATCAATAACACGCTAAAGTGGGAAAAGTAAAGAAAAAACAGTATATTTTCTCGAAAACCGGTTCTGATCTCATTTGTATTGCAATTGTTTTTGTTTTTGCCAAAGAACAATAAATCCCCTCTCTATTGCCACAAAAAACATCAGGATCAAATATAAAAAACAAAACGATCATGACTTCTGCTACGTCATCAAAGTAAAGGGTGCAAGAAGTAGGTATATAAACCACACACAATATTGTTCTGCATACTTCCCACCACGCGAATGGGACGTACACTTGCTCTAGTAAACTCATTGACAAAAAAAACTGGTTTGTCCTTACATATTCCTCAAATTCCAATAACCGGTTTTTCTATTGCATTTTCTGTTCTTGATGCAAAAAGGAAGAAACAACCAGCAATATGTAAACCAGCAACAAAAATATTTGGGAGCGGGTGGGCGAGGCTCATTTCTTTTCCAAATGAAAAACATTCTCTCGAAGCGCTAATTTCGCAGTGGAATTACTGGGAACTGAAACTTCTATGTGTGCGTGTAAAAAGGAAATTTCAAAGGGAAAAACACCAATTTAGACACTTTTTCAAAAATTTATTTAAAAAAAACCATCAAAGCAATTAGAATTTTTTAATTGGAGACCAATAGAAAAAATATTGAAAAAAAATAAAAAAAATAAGAAAAATATGCACAAGCATTATTTTCTCTGGAAAGCTAATTGTTATTTGGGCTTTTTCAATGAACATTTAAAGGGTTAATAATTTTTTTTTTCGAAAAAGTCAATCCGTCACTCCCGAGGTAATTAATTAAGCTATTCAATAAAATAAAAAAAAAAATATAGTTCAAAAGGCTAAGTAATGAAAGAGGGATATTTAAAAGTCCTCAAAAAAACAACGTTTTTTGCGTTTTTTTTAGGTTTTTTTATTTTTTTAAACTTTAAAAGTGAATTATTTAAAAAAATAAAAATTTGTAATAAAAATGTTTGAGACTGGCTTTACAATACTTTTTGTTTCGATAAAATATGTTGTAGATTAAAGAAGTTATACCTGTTCAAACACGCCAAACCCATTGAAAATTGCATAAGATTGGACTAATTTTTTGCCCATAAAAAAATTAAATAAATTAAAGTCAATCCGTCACTCCCTTAATTAACTTAATTTCTTTTGAAAACACCAAAAAAATTAAATAAAAATCTTAGCTATACCAAAAATAAATGGTGCATTTTAAACTACTATCAAAATAACGACAAAATTGTAGTTTGTTTCACTTTCATAATTACTGTATTATACATTTAAAAATTATAATGATGCAGTGTAGTAGCCCTGTTTATTGAGAATGCATTAATTTTTATTTCAATTAATTAGCATTCGAAATGTAAAAGTTATCGCTTTATTTGTAATATTTCAGCCGTTTTTTTGGCTGGCCACCCAGCCTTAAGTAGATGAAACTCTGTCTTGACTAAAATACTTGGACAAATACCTACTAGCTTATTTTTGTTCACTAATGAGGTATTGTTGTATTCCATGTAAAATTTTACTAGCTAGTATTTTCAATTACCAATAAAACACGTCTATTGTTGTTGTATTCCTGTATACATTCTTTGGCAGGCGCCTGCTTGGCTGGATTATTCTACTTGTATTGCATTTTGTAGGTACATATCTATGTCAATGCGAGGAAGAGTTTTGGAATTTTTCCTCAAATCAAAAAGAAAAAAAAAAAGAATAATCAGGGATAATATTGTGCCACTGTGCCAACTCAAGTATAGAGATCTTCTCATATTGAAGAATATTTCTTTTTCTTGATAGAGAAAAAATGTTTTGTCTTTTCATTTTTATTCCTTCTATTGTAGGATCTTGGGATGTATTGTTTTCGTATCATTAGGCGATGTTCAAGAATATTTCAAGATTTGTTACCAATTGATGTCAATCACTAGTTATTTACCCTATGAATTATAAATTTGAATCAATTATGTAAACTCCTTTTTTTATTCATTTTTATTTTACTTTAATATTACAACTACTTAAAGCTAGACAAAAATTCTTAAAACTAGCATAATATATCAATAACTTACAACTAACTTACTGGCCCTATGCGGACGCTCTAAGTTAAACTAATATCTTAATGCTAATTGCTAATGCCTTTTGGCGTAAGAACTAATTTAAAACTAAATTTCTAGGGTAACTTCGGGCATTATGGCATACCTTAGGAATTTTTTAAATAATTTTCACATGAACAATTTTTCGAAACAAAAACAAAACATTTTATTCAATATAGAAATAAGACTACAAAAATAACTTAACTAAAACTATGTAATTCAACTATTAAAAAAACGAAAAATGAAGTAAAAAATGTCTTCTTAAAACCATAATGCCCTTTGTATAGGGCAATATGGTTTGGCCTATGGGGCAATATGGCGTTATTGATTATTAACTTCCCATAGGGAGTTATTGTAATCGGTCCGATTTGTCAAATTGAAATTTTTGACAAATCTGAACGTTTTATGGTTAATAGAATCTAAATTCGTCATTTGTAGAGAGATGTCTGTGTGTGTGTGTGTACGTACGTTCGTACGTTCGTATGTATGTATGTACGTTCGAGATACCCTTTTTCGTTAACGATATCTCAAGATCGAGTAGAGATATCGATTCCAATTAAATTTTGTTCAATAGGTTATAACTTCATAAAATGCAGAAAGGACTTTTTTCCCCTTCAACATCTCTGATCATTTTTTTGTTAGAAAAATTGTTAACAATCAGCATCAAAAGTAAATCTATTAATATCAGCAACGCTAAGTTTTCAGTCCCGATTGGACACAGTCCTACTGAACCGAAGGCGCTCAGCTCCGTCCTGTGCGAAGACGTCTCGATCATAAAGGAGCCGCCTATCTATAGTTCTGCGGCTGACGCGGTAGATTAGCGCTACTGCCTCTCTATCCTGAATCAGCCCTCGACTATCAAAGAATATTAAAACATCGGGTGGAATAAATCCACTTAAACGCATATTATAGGCTTCATTGTATAGAACCTGGTTGGAAGAGTAATGTTTGTACTCCGACTCTGGTGTTCTGTGCAATCAAAGGCAGCGTAAAAGGCACTGCATTTCAAACACCCGAATCTTTTCCATTTTAGATGGGGCAACGTTGAACCATACTGGGCAACCATAGGCAATCATTGGCCGAATAAGGGCCATGTAGCAAATCACTTTCACCCTGGTGTCTAGCCGACTGCTATAAAAAAGCTGTTTCGTCAGGGCAAAAGCTCCCCTGGCTCTGGTCAGGGCAGCACTTATATGTCCATTGAAATATAAGTACTGATCCAACCAGATGCCAATGTACTTTAGTACACTTTTATTCTCCAGTAGTTGTTGGTGTGGTTCAACGATCACTAGATTTCTCCAGTTCTTTCTCGTATCCCCTGAGGCTCCAGACAATGGAGTCCTAAACAGAATAGTTTCCGATTTCTGGAAGTTGATTTTTAACTTCCAGTCATCACAATATTGCTGAATCTGGTGGAAGTCACATTGCAATTTTGATAACCTCGACTTTTTGGGCCGTTCTTTACGCTATTAAGTCATCGGCGTACGCAATTGCCTGAGTAAGACTACCAATCAGATCGCTGGTGTAAATGCTGAAAAGAATCGTCGGGTTAACGGTTCCTTGCCGAAGACCATTTTTTATATCAAATACTGTGGTAGAAGTTACATTGCCACTCTTGGCAACAAACTTTCTACCATTGAGCTTGTCATAAAGCATATACAACAGGGGCTTATTTATACTAAGTCGGGCTAGTTTGAGATAGACACCTTCGACTCCATATGTCGAAGGCCTTCTCCAAGTCAACCAGACAGGCACGCGTACACTGTTTCTGATTTGTTCCATTGGATATCAGATACAAGCTTAGACGCTGCATGAATAGTGTCATACCCCGCCCTGAATAAATAAAAAAAGTAGTAGTAGTAGTAGTAGTAGTAGTAGTAGTATTAGTAGTAGTAGTAATAGTAGTAGTAGTAGTAGTAGTAGTAGTAGTAGTAGTAGTAGTAGTAGTAGTAGTAGTACTAGTAGTAGTAATAGTAGTAGTAGTAGTAGTAGTAGTAGTAGTAGTAGTAGTAGTAGTAGTAGTCTTAAGTAGTTGTAAATAAATAAGTAGTTATAAGTAGTCTTAACTAGATATAATTAGTTTTAATTTAGGTTTAATTAGTTTTAAGTTAGTTTTACTTAGTATTGTTTTAGTTTTACATACTTTAGCTTTATTTATTCAATTTCTATTTAGTTTTAAGTTTTTTTTTAAATAAATTAAAACCGAACGATAAAGAAACCAAGTTTTTTGCAATTTTTCTTGTTGATAAAAAAGACATAGAAATTTAGTTTTAAGTTAGTTCTTACACCGAAAGGCCTTAGCATTAAGATATTAGTTTAACTTAGAGCGTCCGCATAGGGCCAGTAAGTTAGTTGTAAGTTATTGATATATTATGCTAGTTTTAGTCCTCAGCCCACTTATTCAGAGCTCTATTAATAATTTTTTCAAATACTTTGCTGATACTTGGAAGAAGACTTATCGACCGGAGATTTGCCGGATTGGAGGATTCCTTTCCCTTTTTCGGGAGAGGATGATATGAACCACGGCTGTCTTCCAACGAACTGGATAATATGCATTATTCTGCGCGTTGTTGAACAGTGTAGTATAAATGTCAATAGCTTCAGTCTGTAAATGTCTTAACACAATGTTGGGTATGCCATCTACACCTGCTGACTTTTTATTCTTTATTGAATTGAGGATGAGCTGGAGCTCTACCTTTGTGATGAGCAAGGGACTTGAACCCGTTCTTTCGGCGATTATAGAGTTCGCTAAGAAATCGTCATCAAACCGGGTGAAACCACAGTTCTCGGATCGCCAATGAGTAATATCTTTCTTCAGGTAGAAGTGGTGAAGTAGGGCCCTTTTAGGGCCAATAAGTTATATTTAAGTATCATTAAGTAGGCTAGTTTACTGAATTTTGTCTAGTATGTAAGTAGTTTTAAGTTAAAATGAATAAAAAATTTGAATATAAAAAAAAAAAAAAAAGCGCTGTCACGTTTCAGTTTGAGCGTCAAGGGTCGTGGGATCAAATCCTAGCTATGGGTGACTTTTTTTTTATTAAAATTACGAGATTTTAAATAATAAATAAATAATTCCAATTTCATTTACAATTTCAATCAACTAAATGGGTCAATGAAATGTTTCACAAAATAAATACAGTTTAAAAAAAAAACTAAAAAACACGCTTTTAAAGCACGTTAAACTAAAAAGTTAAAAATAAATATAGTTTGAAAAAACTAAAAAACACGCTTTTAAAGCAAGTTAAACTAAAAAGTTAAAAATAAATATAGTTTGAAAAAAACTAAAAAACACGCTTTTAAAACCCATCATACTAAAAAAGCGGAAAATAATTTTTAATATAAGCTGAAAACAATAATGAACTTATTTATTTTCCGCTTTTTTAGTATGATGGGTTTTAAAAGCGTGTTTTTCAGTTTTTTTCAAACTATATTTTTCTGATTCCAGATTGCCAATTGAAAACGACATAAGAAAAATCGATGACTAGGAACGCCTAATGGGAAAGTGATGCAATTAGAACTGTCACTTTTGCCCAATTGAACGCTTTGAGAATGCTTTTTTCTGATTCCAGATTGCCAATTGAAAACGACATAAGAAAAATCGATAACTAGGAACGCCTAATGGGAAAGTGATGAGTGCGTTCCGACGGCGAAGTGGGTTTTGTTTATGTCGTCCCTAATGTTTAAGTTGCATACGAATAGAGTCTAGTAATACTCGTTGTAAGTTATGTTCGTGTTTAGTCTTCGTTTATGCATGCTATTATTTATTTTGGGTTATATGGTTTGTTGTTATTTTGTAATTACATATGCGTCGTGTTTATTTATAATGTACTGGTCTCATGTGGTTCTGTTCTACATGTCTCCCCATTTCGACCTAGGAACGCATCTAAGAGATCATAATACCCCTATTTTGTTTTAGATGTACTAACACCTGTATGTTCTCCCGACTATTTGGGTTTGATAATGTGGGTTGAGGGTCACACTATGTGGATATATGTAGATCGGATGATGTGGAATGATAAATCATTCGAGTGGATTTTCGCCTGTGTGGGTGGGGTTGTAGATTGACCCCACTCTCATTCGTCAAGTAACCACACCGCAGATCGGTGATGTACACTGTACAGTCGGGCGAAGTGAGCACTAAATTTGAATCGTTTGCAAAAATTCAAAAATAAATTGAAAACGTTAAATTTCTTTTTTGGGTGCGTGAAAAAAATGTGTGGTTTTTTTCTTGTATCATAAATTAAGAAAAATAAATAATATTTTGTTATAAAAAATAAAAGAGAAGTGCCGAACAAAAAAAAATACATATCTCCAAAGTGGTGCAGTTTAATTAGTGAGACCAAAGCTCACAATATACAAACAGGAACAGGCCAGGCTAGAAAGGTGGTGAGTTCCTGTGAAAAAAATGTGTGCTAGAAATATAGGTAGAAACTTTTGGTTTTTAGGTTTATACTGGGCGGCCCAAAAGAACTCCTGGATAAGTCGGGCCGCCGCTGGTAAAAATAATATCAAAAAAAATCATATCCTGAAAATAGGATTATATAGCTATATATACCTACCAGCATATCCACCTATAAGAAGATCTCGGAAAGAGTGAGATCCCACCGGAAATATTTCCGGAGTTCATCCCAAACGATATTCACTGGTACAAAAACCGAGTGGTGGTTACAACGGAGGATTTGAACGTTGTTAAAACAGCTTTCCTTATATATAGATATAGATATATATACATATATAATGATCATCAGTAAACTTTATTGATACCTTATAAATTATACATAAATCAATAGTAAGATTAACCACTAGCTACCACATATAAATAATATATAAATATTACAAATTATAATTTGTGTTTGTGATTGTCTTATGATTAAGTTTTTGGCGTGGAAGTCAAATTTTTCTTATTTTTTAATTTTAATTACATAATACATACCTTCATTCTTTTTTTTTTTTTGTTCTTAATACAATTAATAATCTATTGTAAGGTACATAAAAAAAACATTTGTAGGTGGTGTCGCGTTCTCTCCCGTGGTGGTTTGTGTAGTCCTGGTCGAGATACCTCCAAAGAGCTCTCTAGGGGTAGGGTGCTAGGATTCCGTTTCTTTATGTTCGTCTGAAAAAAAAAAAAAAACATACCATAAAGGGTATTTTATCGCGGTGCAAATAACATTACACTTACCCGCAAATGGCTTTTTTTTAGTTACCATTTTTTTTTCTTTTTGTTCCCTTAATTATTTTTGTTTTTTTTTTCTTGTTATAAATATGTGAATAAACTTCCAAAATGCGCCTGAGAAAGGAAGAGTTTTTTTGTTGTATTGCTTGAGCGAAACAATGGTTTGCTGAGATTTATTTACAGGGGGTACCGAGGAGGAGATGACCTGAACCCGATCTTCGATAACCAGCTTGGAGGAATCTAACACAGGCCGCAGATTCCTAAAGGTAGGGTGGGTAAAAGCCTTACCGCACTAACACCCGCAGTGCCCTGATGTGCCAATAGTCCGTCCGTTCATGTTTCCTACCTTTTCCTTGTTCCTTGGCCTGATATATGTTTTTGTCTGCAGGCGAGGTTGAGAGTTTCGGGGGCATTCCCTCCCCCGTCCGACGAGCTGACGCCGTGCATCGCAATCAGGCCGCGTCCTCCAGAGCTCAACATTCCTTCCTACCCTTTCCAAAATCTTCCTATCTCTTTTTCCTACCTCATCCTTATCCTACCCTTCCACTATACCTACCTCCTCATCTCCTCTTGCCACGAAACAATGTTTAATGTCTTCTAGGTCGACCCTTTAGGTCCGAATTGGTGACACTTTCTCGGACTTTGGCCGTGGTTGCTGCTGGTGTTGCTATTTCGCTGCTGCTGATGGTGCTGCTGTTGCTGTTGTTGTAGTTGCTGCTTCTGTTGCTGTTGTTGTTTTCGCAATTCAGCCTACTCAGCCTCCTTCCGCCGACTCGCCTCCTGCTTCTTTTTTAGGAGTTGCAGGTAGGGCTCTATCTGCTTTTTTATTTTTTCGATCTCATCATACAAGTCATTTACGATCGACTGGGCCTCTTCTACCTCGCCCTCTTCTTCTTCGTCCGAGGACGACTCTGTCGTCAGGAACGCAAACCTATTTCTGTCCCCGGACCTGAATCTTACTTCACCATCTTCTGACACATATTCGATGTCGTCATCGGATGGCGAGGTAATCAACTAATTAAAGTTTTTCGGCTGCTCTCCTTGCCTGCGTCTGGCAGCTCAGCTGAGGTGAACATGGAGCGACGCTTAACCAAATTCGGCGTACACCGAATACTCCTCCTCCTTTTGCTTGTAGCATAGGCTGGCTACACAGCCGTTGCTACTTTAGCTGTTGTTGTTTTTTCTGGGGCCTCTTGCGAAGTCCCCGTAGCTCTTACCGTTGGCGGCTTACTAGTTGTTATTGTTGTTGTTGCTGTTGGCTGGTCATCTTTCGACAGTCCCGCTGCTGTAGCTGATGCCGTTGGTGACCTACTTGCTTTGCTTGGGACACCTTTCGATGCCCCAGCAAGTTTCTTCCCTTCCATTCTCGGAAGAATTCCTCTACCCGAGATCGCTCTCCAATTTTTTTTTTTTAATTTAAAAAAAAACGTATGCCCGAGCTGGGACTCCAACACGGAAACTTCGGGCCTGGGTCCGACGCATCTTTTTTTTTTTTAAATTCAAATTTTTATTAACTTAAAACTACTTACATACTAGACAAAATTTATAAAACTAGCCTACTTAATGATACTTAAATATAACTTACTGGCCCTAAACGGGCGCTCTAAGAAATTCATGAATACTTAAAACTAATGCCTTTCGGCCTATGAACTATTTTTTTATGTTTTATTATGTGTGTAATGTCTTTTTTTTATTTTTTTTTTTTTTTTTTTTTGTATATTTTTTTTGTATTTTTTTTTAAATTATATCATTTATAGTGCCACCGTCCCTACTCTACTTAACCTACTTAACCTAAGACTAAAAACAAGTATGTAAGCCGGCCAAGGCAAAAAATACCCCTCCCCGGTTTACCCCATGTTAATTTCTTTGAGCCACCAAAACTGGTTCTCCTGCCTTCTCCTATCAAAACGGTCCTGTTCAGAAACAGCCCTACTGAACCGGAGCTCCGCTCCCTCTCGGGCGAGGATGTCTCGTTCGTGCAAGAGTCGCCGGTCCACGGTTCTACGCCTGACGTGGTAGATAAGCGGTACTGCCAATCTATCTTGTATCAAGCCGCATTGGTCTAAATAGAGGAATGCCTCTGGTATGATAAAGTCGATCAAGCTTGCCATATTCGAAGTATTCGACGTTTGGATAGAACGCCCCGAAAATCAAATTATTGGTCGAAGTCATAGCTCTCGCAATGTGACCCCCAACAAGTTTTATCACGAAATTGTCAATTCTGTTGATCCGAGCTCCGTTGTATAAGACCTCGTTTGAATAATAATGCAAATAAGAAGATTCTGGTGTCCGATACCAACCGAGACATCTCCGGAGACACTGCCTCTCGAACACCCGAAACTTCTCCATTTGGGAAGGGGCAATGTTGAACCAAACAGGACAACCATAGACTAGCATTGGCCGTATGAGGGCCATGTAGCAAATTACCTTCACCCTGGGGTCAAGCCGATTGCTGTAGAACAGCCGTTTCGTCAGAGCAAGGGCTCCTCGGGCTCTGGTCAAGGCAGCATTTATATGTCTGTCGAAATACAAATACTAGTCCAACCAGATACCGAGGTACCTCACTACACTTTTGCACGCCAATGGCCGCCGGTCAGGCCCAACAATAACCATCTTGCGCCAATTCTTACATGTATCTCTCGTGGCCTTAGCCAACGGAGTTCGGAACAGAATTGTCTCCGAATTTTGGACATTTATTTTCAGTTTCCAGTCGTCGTAATATCGCTGAATCCTCTCGAAGTCAAGCTGCAAGAGAATTCTAATAACCTCAACCTTTCGGGCCGTTCTGTACGCAATCAGGTCGTCCGCAATTGCTTTAGTTAGGCCACCTATCAGATCACTGGTATAAATACTGAAGAGGATCAGCGAATTGACCGCTCCCTGTTGAAGACCGTTTTTAATTTCGAAGATGCTGGTAGAGGTTACATTGCCACTTTTGACAACAAACTTTCTACCATTGAGCATATCATAAAGCATATACAATAATGGCTTACTGATGCCTAGTCTGGTGAGTTTTAGGTACAACCCTTCTAACCATACGGTGTCGAAGGCTTTCTCTAAGTCTACCAGAACAGCACCCGTGCATTGTTTCTTGGACATGTTCCATTGGATATCAGAAACGAGCTTAGACGCGGCATGAATACAGTCATGTCCTGCCTTGAACCCGAACTGATTATCCGAAATTATTGTGTTGTCCGCAGCCCACTTAGTCAGAGCCCTATTGATTACCTTCTCGAATACCTTGCTGATGCTTGGAAGAAGACTTATTGAACGAAGATTTGAAGGGTTGGAGTTGTCCTTTCCCTTTTTCGGGAGAGGATGCACCACAGCTGTCTTCCAACGCACTGGATAATATGCATTATTCAGCGCGTTGTTGAACAGTGTAGTATAAATGTCAATAGCTTCAGTCGGTAAATGTCTTAACACTATGTTGGGTATGCCATCTACACCTGCTGACTTTTTATTCTTTATTGAATTGAGGATGAGCTGGAGCTCTACCTTCGTGATGAGCAAGGGACTTGAACCCGTTCTTTCGGCGATTATAGCGTTCGCTAAGAAATCGTCATAAAACCGGGTGAAACCACAGTTCTCGGATCGCCAATGAGTAATATCATTCTTCAGGTAGAAGTGGTGAGTAAGCATTCACCTTATACACTTGCTGGAAAGCAGCACCAATCGTCTCCACTTTCTCCTGCGGATCCTCAATCACAAAGAAGTCATCGTCCAAGACGGCTTCTTCTGGATTAATTTCCGCTGTCAGAAGTACGTCTCTGTTCTCTGTCTTTCTCTGGAGCTTAAGACACAGAAGGTCGTTATGATTATTTTTTCGGAAAATCTTATTAATTTGCGGAAACATACTCGGGTCGCTAGAGTTAACGGCCCGAATTTTCTGGTCCCAGTACAAATTAATAGACAATCTGTAATTTTCCTTGATCAGGGTGTTGACGTTTTTAATTGACGCCTTCAGTGTCCTAATCTCCAGGTCGTGGGGGTCTGTGAATCGTCTGTACAAGTTCTTAAGTCTTGTCAGTAGTCCGCTTTTATGTCTATGAAGTGTGTCTATAGTCGCGTTAGTGTAGGCGTTTGTTTCGTCGCGTTCTTTGTACTTCGGTAATGTCCGTTCCATTGTTCGTTTTATTATACTGTCCATCTGTTCAAGGTGTTGGTCGATTTCAGTGTTTGTCACGTTTCTGTTGTTTGGCGGAGATATTTCACTCGAGCGGAGTTCTCTTGCTAGAACTTGGGTGAAACGTGGCCAGCGAATCTAACTAAAATTGTAAGAATGTGCTGGAACGAATTCGTCCAGTTCCACGAGCTCATTGGGGATCTGCATTAAAGCAGCCAAGCCGCAGTGGTCGCTGTCGTAGTCGATTGTCTGTAGACAATTTCGCGGGTGATTACCCACTCTGTCAGTTACTGTCAGTCTTGTATCGTATAGCAAAAGGTCCAGAAAAGAACCGCTCCTTGGATATGATGGCCTTTCAGTAGCCAGCAGGTCGACACCGTACTCAACGCTGCACAGATTCATCAAATTAAATAGATGATTACCTCTTGGGTTACTTGTTTGATTTCCCCAATCACCATGTTCAAATCTCCTGCCAATATAAAATAGTTCTCTTCCAAGCCCAGTTTAAGTACTCTAAAAAGAATCTCGAGCTCTGAGATGAAATTAGCTGGCTGCGGAGCATCAGCCGCGTAAGCCACAATCAAATATAAGCGCTTACCTTTAGTGAGGGAAACACCTATGACGCAGACTTCCAAGGTCTGAAGCTTTCGCAAATCATTATTGTATATGACTTTATGATTAATACCTTTACGTATGAAGATTGCAACACCACCTCCTTGATTAGAGTTGGGTCGATCCTTTCTTACGATATTGTAATTTTTATGAGTCAGTTTGTGTTTCTGGTTAAGCTTAGTTTCGCTAGCCATAAACACATCAGGACTGTGGTCTTTCAACAACTGAAACAGAGTGGCTCTTCGTTCGATCCTAATCAATGAATTTACATTCAAACCTAGGATCCTAAGGCGCGACTTCGGCGGCGCGCCCTTAACCCTGAATTTGCGCTTGGCCAGGCAATAAAGAGTAGAGATAATCTACTCTTTCGCCTTGCTCCCTGATCTGACTTTGCAGTCCTGTCAACTGGCCTTGAATGCTCAGCAACAAGGATACAATGTCTGGCTGCCCCGCCGATACCTGAGGCACTTGGGCCTGTGGGGCGACCGGTGGTGGAGCCTGTCTCGTATTTCCCCTTCCTTTCGCATAGTTGGCGTAAGAAATATTGGGATTAACGACTGCACTTTTTGCTGTTGGAGCTTGTCTTACGGGTAGACTTGCGTCTTTTTGCCTGGCCTGTTTTTCCCGTATTTCTTGGAACTTAGGACAGCCCCGATAATTAGCAGGGTGCCCCTCGTTCCCGCAGATGATACACCTGAGCTGGGCCATGTCTTCGACCCGCTCTGTCCCTAACCTGCAATCTCCCCTATTGTGGGTTTCGGCGCATTTCACACAGCGCAACTGCATTTCGCAGTTGGCTGCAGCGTGACCGAACCTTTGGCAGCGCATGCATTGCAGCATGTCGTCATGCCTCTTTAATTTTTCCCAGTGTATAACCTGGTAGTCTAGGACGGTGATATTCCTTAGACTCTCCAGTCTACTTTGGGGCGACATAGTTACAAGAAAGATTGGCAGTTTATGCCCCTCCCGCCTGGACTTGACCGTGGTGAATGGCTTGACCCCGACGAATTCGAGGTCATCACTGGCCTTTGAACGGAGCTCATCTAGGAGTTCTCCAGGTTCCGTGCAGCAACTGATTCCTTTTAACAGGACCATTTTTGGTTTTTTACTCTTAGGAGTGAAGCTGAAGAATTCAGCGGTGGCTTCTCTAAGACACTCTTTTACTAATTTGTAGTCGGCCAATGTGAAGCATTGAACCGAATACCTTTTTTGTGCTTCATTTATTATTTTTAATGTTAAATTATTGTTAGTGGCCGACTTACAAACCTGTTTAATGTCTTCTAGGTCGACCCTATAGGTCCTAATCGGTGGAATTTTCTCGGACTTAGGCCGTGGTTGCTGCTGGTGTTGCTGCCTCGCTGCTGCTGATGTTGATGCTGCTGCTGGCGGTACTGCTACTGCTGGTGCTGCTGCTGTTGTCGCTGCTTCTGGTGGTGATGTTGATGCTACAGCTTGTGCTACTGGTACTGCTACAGCAGCTGGGACAATTGTTGCTGTTGTGGCAGTTTTTGGGGCCCCCGATGTACTGGGGACTTTTTGTGCCGCCCTTGTAGTTTGCTTGCTGCCGACGGTGCAGCTCTAGTTTGCTGCTGCTTTTGTTGCTGCTGCTGCTGCTGCTGCTTTTGTTGTTGGTGCTTCTGTTGCTGTTGTTGCTGTTGCTGCTTTCGCAACTCAGCCAGCTCAGCTTCTCTCCTCCGACTCGCCTCCTCCTTCTTCTTTAGGAGTTGCAGGAAGGGCTCCATTCGCTCTTTTATTTTAGCTATTTCGTCGTACATCTCATTGACGATGCTCTGAGCCTCCTCTACTTCGCCCTCTTCTTCCTCGTCCGAGGACGCCTCAGTCGACAGGAACGCAAACCTGTTGCTGTGCCCGGACCTGAACCTTACCTCACCATCTTCGGACACATATTCAATGTCGTCATCTGATGGCGAGGTATTTAATTGCCGTTGCAATCTTTCGGCTGCTTAGGTTTTGGCCTTTCGCGCCGTCTCCTTGCCTGCAGCTGGCAGCTCAGCTGAGGCGAACGTGGAGCGACGCTTCACCAAATTCGGCGTACACCGAATGCTTCCTTTTGCTAGAAGCATTGGTTGCCACTGCCGTTGCTTCTGTTGCTGCTGTTGTTGTTTTTTGGGCCTCTTGCGAGGTCCCAGTAGCCGTAGCCGTTGCGGCTTGAATGTCGTTGATGTTGATGTTGATGTTGTTGCTGCTGCTGGCTGGTCTGTTTTCGCTGATCCCGCTGCTGTAGCTGTACCAGTAGCTGATGCCGTTGGTGACCTCCTTTCACTTGCTTTCGATGGGACACCTTTCGATGCCCCAGCAAGCTTCTTCCCTTCCATGTGTTTCCTTTTGAGAAACTTCTCCACTTCAATGATTGTTTTTAATTTTAATATTAAAAACACTCGCCCGAGTGGGACTCGAACTTGGCACCTTCGGGTCTGAGTCCGACGTCTACTCCTCTGTGCTACTGCACACTTGAAAATATGGTGTTTAAAAGTTAACTTGTCACACGCGAAGATTTTACTATTAAACACTGTGAAAGCCGAAACACGTCTATATGCTAACACAGTTGGTGATCGACTGGGATCTGACGCATCCTACTGTGTGCTACCGCACTATTAAGATTTAACTGGTTAAAAGTATACTTTGACACTCACGTTGAATTTATTCAAAGTTCTGTGAAAGCTGAAACACGTCCACTTACTAACACAGTTGGTGATCGACTGCGAGCGGAGATCTTACCAGTATACCACGAACTCTACCGATTTAGATGTGCAGAAATTCCTAAATATTGTTAAAATAAACGACCAAAATTTAATTTCTTTGTTTAACATATTTTCCATATTTTTTATAATTATTAAGTAAAATTAAGAAAATCGGTCAACCGGTTTGGCTGGTTAGTGAACGAACACAAAAAAACAGACTTTCTTTTTTATATATAGATTAGATATTTATTTACAATTTTTTTCTCTCCCGTTATTCCCGCATGCGTTGAGAAGCAGTTTTCACCTGTTTTTTTGATGACTCACTAATCCCTTTTTTTTCTGTCTCCATTGCCGTGTTGCCTCTGCAAAACCGTGCTCTTTTTTGTAATGTACTTGTTTCAAGGCTCCAGGCACTTGATTTTCTTCTGATGAACCAGTACTTTGAATATCTTCTGTAGCAATTTCAACTATTGCATCTGGTTCCTGTTGTTGCTTACTTTGTTGTTTAAGCAGTGCTTTTCTTGTTCTGAATTCTCGACCACGTTCTGCAGAAGTTCTTGGCGCTTCATTCAACCTAAATTTTCATCATTTTAGTTTGGTAACTTTAGTAAATTATTATTAGTCATGAAAATAATAATAAAATACAAATTAATTTACCTAACTCCAATAATAATTGGTCTCAATTTTTGAACATGATCTCTAGTGAGATTTTCATGATCAACTTGTGACAGACAGGTTAGAGGGAGTAGTAGGAATGGTGGGTTGGTATATGGATAGGATTGAGATCGGTATTAAAGTATGATATAGGATTTAAAAAGGATATTAGAGGATTGATTGGGAGATACAAAAGTAGGAATGAGGGATAATAAGGGAAGACATGGTATGATTGGGGCGGGAAAGAAGTGAAGGGGGATGAAAGAACAAAAAGATAGCAAAAGAAAATATCTCTACCAAAAAAAAATGAAACTGAAGACACTGAGGAAAGGAAATAAGGGTTGGACAGTCTGGCGGTGAGGAGCTACAGCATGCTGGCGTTGCTCGACTTAGCTCGCCGGGGTAGGGGGAGAGGGGGTTGTCTTGGTCCAATAACAACAATAAAAAAGAGGCTGGGTGCGACCCACACTGATAACTTCCCATGATGCATAATTTGAAAACTTGACGTTGATAACAATTTTATTAACATAAAACATATCAGAGATGTGGAATCTGAAAACACTATTTACCAATTCTTCTTAGAAATTTTTATAGTTTTGTATTTATTGTAAGAATAATTGATATCCGTCAATATTTTCCCATTTTTTAGGAATTGACAAATGCCTTATGAGTAGGTTGAAAATAAAAACATTTGAAGTCAATATCATTCCTTGTTGTGATAATATTTAAGCCGCATAACAATTAATGTCACTTTTTTGTAAATTTCAGTTTTAGTTTTTTATTTTTAGTAAAAAACCTGTAATTTCTACATTTGTCAAATATATACCATTAGTTGACAATTCTATTATGCAAAAAGTGAGATAAAATCGAAGTTAAAAAGAATTACCATTCTGGGCATATTCAAGTCAAGAAACTACTTTTGACATTTTTCGACTAATTTTTGTTAAAGTTTTTTATTTTTTGTGAAAAAACTGTCAGTTCTATATTTGTCAAAATTGTAGCGTATATTAATTATTGTATTTTGTTTAAACTCAAATAAATTTTAAGTCAATATCGTTGCCCATTCTTGTGATATTCAAGTCGAAAAACATTTTTTACCAACTTTTGGTAAAATTTTTTGTACTTTTTTATTTTTTGTAAGAAAACTGTCAATTAAATTTTTTCAAAAAAAGATCACATTTCACATAATAAAAACTAGTTTTTAAGATGATATCATTTTTCCTTCATTGTATATTTTCTCGCCAAAATTTTTTTTTTTAGTTTTTACTTTTTTAAAAAATAACGGTATGTTAAATTATTTTCAAATTTATACCAAACTTGTGTCACATTGCAATCTACCCAATAAAATTTATTTGAAGTCAATAGCATTATTCGTTCCTGAGATATTTGCGACAAACTAAAATTTTCACTTTTTTTAAAAACTGCTATAGTTGAAAAACCGTTAGACAAATTTTATAAAAGTCCTTTCAGCTTCTTTTGAAGTTATAGCCTATCGAACAAAATTTAATTTAATCAATATCTCTACTGGTTCTTGAGATATCGTTAACGAAAAAGGGTATCTCGAACGTACGAACGTCAAAATTTTTGGACCGCAAATATACAAAGAAGGAAAAATGTTATAACCTTAAAAATTATTTTTTACTATAAAAAATACTGTCCTTAACATCTGGTAAAATTTTTGAAAAAATTCAATTCACACTTTTTTTACAAAGAATAAAAAAATACAAAAATTTCGAAGAAAAGTTGTTAAAAAGTGTGTTTAGACTTGAATATCTCGAGAATCAGCACCGGTATTGACTTCAAACTTATACAAGTTTAAAGTTTATACAAAATACAATTATCAAAAATTAAATTAACCAAAATTTACAGAAAAGTGACAAAAATCGTGTTTCGACTTAAATATCATCACTACAAACAATGATATTGACTTCAAATGTATTTCATTTTTAACCTACTCGTGATGCATTTGTCAATAAAAAAAAATGGTAAAATATTGACAATATATACAAAACTACAAATCTTTCTAAAAAAATTGGTATATATAGTTCTCAGATTCAATATCTCTGATATTTTTTATGTTAATAAAATTGTTATCGACTAACATCAAAATTTAATCAAGTATTATCAGGAACGCCAAGTTTTCAAATTATGCATAATGGGAAGTTATCAGTGTGGGTCGCACCCAGCCTCTTTTTTATTTTTATTTAAACCGGTTCACTGAGACTAACAACTGCGCCAGTTATATTCCCTACACATCGGGAGCTTAAAAAAAACGCAAGTTTTTATTATTATTATTGATTTTTGATTTTTGATTTTACAATTTGAATGAAAACTTATAATAGTGCTTATTAATGACAATATATTTCTTAGAAATGCAAACAATTCAGGTTAATTTGTAAAATGTTAAATTAGCAAAATAAAACATATTTCCAGGAAAGTTATGTAGTTTATAAAAATGTAAAATTGATAAAATACTCAATTAATTTGAGTTCACATGATTTGAATTTGATGTTGCTGGAATTTGATATTCGAGGTTGATGACATCTAGGGCTTTGGACGGCGTTGATTGAATCTTGACTGGAATGGAAGTGGAAGAGGGGAAGTTAGGTGGCGGCTTGTGGATGTAACTGGCGCGCACCCCTCTCTTGTTGATTGGGTCTCACTAGTCTAGGTAATAGTCAGAGAGAAGTAAAATGTGCACGCGCACCTCTCTCTTGTTCTCTCTCTCTTGTTCTCTCTCTCTTGTCCCTTCACTTACATATGAAAGGTAACTCGCTCTCTCCATCTTAGCTAGCATGTGACTCCATATCACTCTCTTTCAACATTACAATACCACTTCCGTTCGCATCACACTTTTCGTAACGCGTTCGTCAGTTTACTCCCCAATCCAAGCGTGCCTAAGGAAGTTTTACTTCAAAAAAGTTGACACAAATAATGTTGAAAATTATCGAGGCATCTCTTTTATTGCTAAGCTATTCTGTGGTGTGCTTGCCAGCAGGCTTGAAAAGTGGGCTGAAGGTAACAACATAATCTCCAATTTCAAGCTGGGTTCAGAATAAGCTTACTGTAGACCACATCTTTATCTAAACAAGAAGATATATATGCCTTTTTTGTGGACTTTAAATCTGCTTTCGATCTTGTCATGCCCAATCAAAATCAAATGTATGGGACGGGTCAGCACTCTCAAACTGGTTTGAAACGGACACCGGAATAAAACAATGGTTTCTTCTGATTGCTCTGTTGAATAGCTAATATGACCATCAATTTACAACTGTATGCCGATGATTTGGTTATTCTTTCTGAATCCCCCGAGAACTTGCAATAATGATGATAAATCGACTTATCTTCTTATTGTGTTAAATGGGGTCTTAGAATTAATACTAGTAGGTAAGTCTAAAATAATGGTATTCTCTAGGTTAAGAAGAAGTCGTGATGCCTATAGTTGGACTTTCAATGGAAATATTTTGGATATAGTAAACAAATATAAGTACCTAGGAGTAACCATTAACAAAACTATGGACTTTAATGAGCATGTAACTATGAAATCTATAACATCGAAAAGCCTGCTTAACATGTCATGGAAAAATATGTTTTCGAATCAACGAGTTGTACAAGATATTTAATGCTGTTGTTAAGTCTTCTCTATATTTTGTTGGGGGATAAATGAGTTCGAGGCAATAGAAAAGTTTCAAAGGAGCTTTTTAAATAAACTGTTCAATCTGCCGATAAAAACATCAACCTATGCTTTTCATCTCGAAACGGGTCTAGCTAAAATGTACACATACACTCTCAAATTGCATGCACACTACATCTTAAAGGTACTGGCTCATCAAGACGTCCGGCTAACCAAACAAATGGCATTGTATGAACTAAGAAACGCGGACTGGTGGGTGGCGAAGTGGAAAGACTGAGGAAATTCGTGTGGTGAAACGTTTGAACTGGATCACAATCATTTGTCGCAGTTTAAAGAACAGCTCTACAAAATAATCCAGTCTCATGAAGATGTTGTAAGGATTCATTAAGGAAGCCCAAAACTCGCAATTCGCAAAGCAGAATTTTTTATTCACAACTGAGGTTTAATTTAATAGAAGCAAGTTATTTTAACGATGCTTACACATATATACATATGTACATACATATAAGGAAATATCTTTGATTTTCA
Source organism: Scaeva pyrastri (assembly GCA_905146935.1). Taxonomy (NCBI): domain Eukaryota; kingdom Metazoa; phylum Arthropoda; class Insecta; order Diptera; family Syrphidae; genus Scaeva; species Scaeva pyrastri. The sequence continues at coordinate 47,043,414 of LR989929.1, forward strand.
AGACAAGATTTGAAGTCCTTAGACTGAAAGGAACAACAACAATTTTCATCAGTTCTGTTCCTTGTGTAATATGAAATCCAGAGAAGACTGCTTCCATTTCATTAGTGTATGTCCCATATTTGCACAACATCGAATTGAATAAATAACTTTCTTTTATATATGTAAGTTCTTGAATGTAAATATTAATTCTCTTTTTTTAAATCTGCCAACCGAGCTGACAGCAAAGCCAAGGCTTTAAATTCATTTTATATATTTGTAAATGATGTTTTAAGACATTAATAGGCGCGTTTTAATGCTAAACTGAGGTTAGCTTATTAATGGGAATCGCAATAAAACGATATCCTTAGTTTTAAACTGACTTTCGTTTTATATTTAAAAGTTGGTTCCCCTTGAGCCAAATATCAATACTTTTCAGAGAAAAAAAGAAAAAATCAAATTAAACGTCAAAACCTGTCAGAGAAATAAACAAAATATCGCATTTGGAAATGCACTACCAATTTAACTCTTGTAAATTTAAATTATTAATTCACTAATGAAAACAATTTCAAATTTTAAAAAAAGATTCAAGTAAATTTTAATTATTAATTCACTTTTTAGTCGAACTTATTTCTTGTTTCACTTAAAATTTTTATTTAATCGTATTTAAAAAAAAATAATTCTGGTTAAAATCTTATTTGTTTATACTGATCTTAAATCTAGCTTTCATAAATATGAAAAGCATCTCACGCAGGTGGCTAAGTTTTACTCCTGTTTGCTGCTTCTGCTACGGTACTACGGCTCACACTCCCTCGTGGTAGCGTCTTCTAAGGATAGACGGCTCGCTTATTCACTTGTTGTAACACAGGAAATGAGTCTTTTTGAAACACAACTGCTTGAGGTCGACTTATACGTTTTTTTTTTTAAGTTATGTGTTTTTCGCGGCGAACTACTTCAGGACGACTTATGCGCTTTTTTCGAAAATGTAAATATATATGGGTTACTCGCTGCAAACTACTCCAAGACGACTTATGCGCTTTTTTCGAAAATGTATGGGTTTCTCGGCGAACTACTTCAAGACGCCTTATGCGTTTTTCTTTTAAAATGCAACCGCGGCGAACTATTTTAGGACGACTTATATGGTTACACTTAAAAACGTTGGGTGCCAATTAGAATATTTATTGTTTAAAGTTTATAAAAAAAAAAAACATTTTATTCCGTTCACAGTTCACTTAAAACTAAAATACAATTCTAAAACTAAACTTTAAGTAACTTATGCTAAACCGCTACTGCAGAATTTCATTGTATGGCGTGTGTTTGCCCCCAGACGATGTGTCAGCAAAAGCAGCGCTCGTGTGCTGCTGACCCAATTATGTTCCCACGGGAACGGAAGAACTGCTGATACCGATATAACTTTTGGTAATTTCAGCTTGTTTGTCGTTAACTTACACAAACGATTCTTTTTGCAATCAAAAAAAAATTTCAAGAATCTGAAATGTATTATTTACCTATATGTGTTAAAAATAATTTACCAATAAATATTCACAGAATTTATCATAGGTACATTCGGTAAGAAAGTTCCAAATCTATGCAGTGGATGCAAACTGCGGATGGTTTTTCTATTTTCGGCATTTCTTACTGTACCATATATTGAATCCAAAAAAAAAAAAACACCTACCTTTAAATAGCTAAACGTAGTAAATAGTTGCATCTACTTACTTTTCAGCTCCTTTATCCTTTTCTTTTTCTTGTTCCTTTTTCTTATCTTTGTCATTTTGATTATCTTTATTTTCGGTCATGATATGACGTCGTAAATTATTTATATCCTTGAATATATTAATTTTGTCTACTTCGACATACAGGTAGAGAAGGAAATAAAAATGAAAACACTATTACAGATTCTACTGAGCAACACTTTTTTTCTTCTTACACAACAACTTGGTTGAGGCTTAATTCTTAATCAAGTCACCTTACTACCCACCGCATAATATGGTTTAACTTTGTTGGTTTTTATCGTTAGTATTACAAGATTGGTAGAAAGTAAGAGAATACTCAAAATACTTTGAAGAAGCCAATCGATAAGTACTGTGTTACAAATCAATCCGCACTTTCAGTAAAACACAATTTCAGATTTGCGAAAGACCATCTTCCCGCAAAAGTTTCCATATTAAAGTGGTCTAAAGAAAATTAAGGATAGATTCTGCACAGCACAATCAAAAATAATTAAATATTAGAAAGAAGTTAATTCATTGGTATTGAAGCACAATTCTTTTGCACTAAACAAACTATCTCTAAAATTAATTTTCGTCTTGTCTACTAGTAAATAAAATATAAAAAACATGCCCTATTTCTTTTTAAAATAAAGTAAGCTTGTTCACTTTAAGACCAAGCAGAAACTGAATAAACTTTAAAAGAAATTCTTTTCCATATGTGACGCAGCATAAAGAAAGTTTGTATAAAAGCTGTTTTATACTTGTCTCTTCCTATAAAGAGTAAAAGGGAAAATGTTTAGGAATGCCAGATTAGTTATAAAACTTTATATATCCAAATCCAAACCATAATAGTCTCATGAGCGAGGTTTTTTTAGTTTTTTAGCTCTACATTATGCCGCAATTGGCGTTAGTGTCACAGAGTGGAAAATTAAATTTTAATTTTAAAATATTTTACTTTTACATAATTTTGGTTTTAGTTTTCTATTTTTTTTTTTTTTTTTTTTTTTGTAAAAGAACTGTCAATTGAATTTTTTTTCAAACCTCCACCGGATGTCAAAAATATCATTTCATATATGTAGTAGAATATAGTTTTGAATATTATATAATTTTTCCTTCATTTTATATTTGATCCCCAAGCATTTTTTATAGTTCTTCTACTTTAAAAAAATAAGTAGGTACGTTGAAAATTTTCCAGTGATTGAAATATATGTATATTTATTTAAAGTCAATAATATATTTTGTTCCTGAGATAGGTAGGTACATAAATTTTGCGACAGAAACCTACCTGTATGTACATACATACAGAGCTGTAAATTTTCAAATACCAGTACAAGTACCAGTACCGGGTACTGGTTCTCGAAAAAATCAAGTACCTGGTACTTGGTACTTGAAAATCACAAGTAGGTACAAGTACTTTTACAATTTCAAGTACTTTTCAAGTAAAAGCCCATTGGAAATATTTTAGAGAAATTAGATAATTTTGAGAAATAAAAATTACTTAATTGGATGATTTGAGATAATTGAACTAACTGTTGGTGAATTGTGAAGACGTAATTTAATTTTTTTTTTGCCATAATCGTTCATAAATATTTAAAAAAAAACAGACAGGGAATAGATTTTTTGTACCAAATGAAACGTTTTTGGTTTATGTAAATGTTTTAAATGTATCATACATAATATGTAAGACGTAGATATGTATATAAAAAGCACATACAATTTTTTTTACTGAATTCAGTATATTTTTTTATATGACTTGTACTTGGCAGTCTTACATTACCAAGTAATGGTACTTGAAAAGTATTTAAAAATGTACTTACCAGTATCACAGTACCCAGTAGAAGCACTTGGAAAGTACCTACTTGAATGTGTACTTCCAAGTATTCAAGTAGGTACCCAGTTAAAGTACTTGTACTTGTGATTTTCAAGTACCAAGTACCGGGTACTTGATTTTTTCAAGTACCTTTACCAGTAATCAAGTCCAAAGGTATTTAAGTACCTTACAACTCTGCATAAATACCTACCTATAAAGAGAAAGTGGGAATTAACTCTATTTTCAATTTTTTCCTAGGTATGTATCTTAAGTTTAGATCTTTTACAAAAAGCTTGATAGCCCAATTCAAAAAAATTCACTATGATTCCTTTATTCTAATCAGTAAGGAAATGGAGAAAAAATGGTTTAAAACTGAGCGGTTTTGATCAAGGTATTCAACTAATTATTTAATTAAATAAAAGCCAATAACATACCTACAGGTACACACATAAGTAGGTATGTAAATGTTAAAAAATAAAAGGGCTCAACTTTCCCTTAGAGCATCACGAATTTTCACACGCAGTTTTTTTTATTCGATAGATATTCGCAAAAAAAATAATATTATCCGCGATTTTACGGCGAGGAAAATTTTATTTGTATTTTTAATTAATTTTCAAAGTTTCACTTTTTTTTTGTATTTTATTTATTCATTTATCTTATATCTAACTTAATACTAGCAAATACATCTAGATTTCATTATTTTCTTCAAAATAACTTACTGGCCCTACACGGGCGCTCTAAGAAATTCAATAAGTTATAACTAATGCCTTTCGGCCAAATTTGTACATGTTTTGTTTTATTTTATTTATTTTGATTTTGTTAGAAAAATGTAGAAAAACTAACTATGACAACCACAGTAGCAAATCTATGTCTTGTTTTTTTTTTTTTTTTTTGTAATTTTTTTTTTCTAATGTTTTTAAGTATATTTTAATATGTTTTGTATTGTTTTTGTTTGATTTTTTATTTTTTTTAATTTTTTTTTTTCATATTTTTGGTGCCACCATGCCTATTCTACTTAACCTAAGACCCTAAACCTAAAACAGATATGTAAGCCGGCCAAGTCTATAAACCCTACCCCGACTACCCATTGTTGAATGCTGATTGAAGCCACCAGTACTGGTTCTCCTGCTTCACCCTATCAAGTCTGTCCCTTTTGGACACAGCCCTACTGAACCGGAGCTGCTCAGCACCGATAGTGAGGATAGAGGATTCTGAAAATAATCAAATAAAAATCGTGCGGTTGGGTTAAAACCGAAGAAGTAAATGTTTTTTTTTATGATTTATTGGGGTTTCCTCGCTCTAATATTTTAACCCTGTTCTATTGAGATACCTACCTAACTGTAGAAAAAAAAATCAATAAGATACGCGTGCCGCACTAAAAGAAAGTCGCCCTACATTGATATTAAAGAACGAGAAAACAAACTCAAATACAAACAATACGCGGACAAACGAAGACACACAAAAGAATCCATTTTCAAGATTGGAGATGCAGTCGTCTGTAAACAAAGGAAAGTTAACAAGTTAACTCCACTCCACCGTATGATCCTGTTCCAATGAGGATTACCAGAATCATCGGATCACAAATCTGGGCAAGCAGAGAAGGAACTATTCAACAGATGTAACCACAGCCAGATTCCAAAAATTCTAAGAAGACAAGAAGAACAACATAGGGCCCTATTATGACTCGCGAGTCGTACGTTTTAGCGAATTTCTAGTTCAGTGGTATTACGAATGGCAAATTAAGACACTCGACTTCGAAAATAAAACTACTTACATTAAAAAGTGAAAATAAAATGTCAGTGAACAGTGAATGTCAAATAAAAGTATTGTCAAATTCAATAAATGTTATTAAAGAATATTGTTTGTTGCAAAAAAAAGTAAATAAATACAATATGATAAGTAGTGTTGATTTGTTTTTTGAAGATTTTTGAAGACATTCCAGATCCAGAGGCAGTGGAAGAACAAACCTCTCACCGAAGGTAGAGATGAACAAAAAGAATCAGACACGACTAATATATCCTCAGAAATTACTCGGATAAGAAATAAAATAATGTTTTCTCTTTAAGCCTAGTACGCAGATCAGGACAAGACAAAATTTATCTCTACATTTTTAATCTCTACAAGATGCCCGCGCAAAAGTTTGAAGTTGGAGAAATAAAAGCACCTATCAGGGATGCACTTTTCTATTGGTGATTATAATGGTGGATTTACATGTTTCTGCATTTGATTTCTGCAAAAATAAAGGGATGCCAAATAGAAAATTCTTATTGGTTAGATAGAGAGAGAAGAAGAAAAATGCAGAAGAACTCCATTTCTGCATTATAGGAAATTCGAGAAATGCAGAAGTCAAGATTATAGTGAAGACGAACATATTCATTTTCATTATAGTATCTTCTTCTGCATTTTGTAAATTTTTGACAGTTTCACTTTTCCTATAATTTTTTTGGCGGGTATGTGAAAAAAAAACAAAACAAAACATTATATTGAAAATGGAAATGGCAGAGAGCGAAGGTAAATTTAATTTTCATTAAACTGTTTTCATTTGATTTATTTTGTATTTTGTCTTTCAGATTATCTTGACATCCAATATTTGGAAGCAGAATGTACTACTGCAGCTGCAGTATGATGCGTGTTCCAGAAGATAAAATAGGTAAGTTTATGCGAAACTCGTCCGCCGTTTGTTTGAAAGAAAAGATTTTGATACTCGTTTTTGATTCTCGCTGGTTCCAATATGGTACCAACCATGTTTGTACGACTTGCGGTTCCAAAGAGATACTCCAAAACGTTTTCAGTGTTTACTTTTGGAACTGCTTGTCCTAAAAGAATGGTTGGTACTATTTTGGTATCAGCGAGAATTAAATTGCCCTACGTAGCAATGAGCGGCCGGGGACGAGTCGAAACTAAAGCCTTATCTGCTCATTTGCATGTTCATGTGCAAAAGATTTTTTTAAGGAATTAAAAATTTTATTTTTTCATTTCATTTAGAACAACTGATTGAGGCTATCCAGTCCAAGCCAGCAATTTGGAACATTCAGAACGAGAACACCAAAAATCGTGTTGTGGCGAGTTTTTCCGAAATAAGTAAGTTTTTATAGTTGTTAATATTATTTATTGTTTTATTTATTCTTTTACATTGACCTTACTCTTGTGCAAGTCAAGCATTTTATTCTCATAATGAAAAATTTATTTGCAAAAGGGTGAATTCAATGGTAAAATACTTTAATTTGTATGTTCAATAATAGTTTTTTTTTTATTATAATTTACTTTTAGATTTGAATAATAATTGAAAATCAAAGGCCAGAAATTAATTATAATTATTAATTATTATTACTATCATCATCATTTTATAGTTTTGTATTTAATGTTGTTAATTTTTTTTAGGAATCAATATCATGGACATTAAGGTACCCAAGAAAGTCTAGTTCACTTGGCCACGGTAATACCTATTTTTTTACTTTTGGTACATAAATAGTACATAAATAATGTACCATTTGATTTCTTTACAGTGATGCTTGCATAAGATTGCTAAGGTGTAATAGCAGCAGCAAAAGAGATAACAACATAAGCCGCAACAACAACAGTAGCAACAACAAAAGCATGAAAGAAGATTCCACAGAAATCATCATCATTACCTATTGTTATTATTATTCTTTTTATTATTACTATTACTGTTATTGTTATTATTATTATTGTTAGAATTATTATCGTTATCATTATTACTATTATCACTTGTATTATAATCAAAATGTTTCATTTGGTACTATTATTATTATTTTTTATTTTTGTTTACATTACACTTTTGTTTGTGTGAAAACAAAATTCACAGATAAACTTGCTTTTAATTTTTTACTTCTCATTGAAAGTCATTAGAATCGTTGCATATATTTCAAATAGAAATTTTTTGAAATTCTTCACAAAGTTAAATCTCTAAGTAGGTAATTGGTCGTCCTGAAAAGGATGTTTTTCAAATGTCTGGATTTAGGCTTTGTCATTTTGCCATGGAACATTAAATTCACTAATGATTTTGATTTTTCTTTTCACTTTTTCACTGGCCATTAAATGTAATTCAAATTTATAATTTTGAAATTCTTTAAAGTTTCAAAGATATCTCTTTAAGTAATGATTTGCTCGTCCTAAAAAGGACGCTTTTAAAATGGATGAATTTAAATTTGTCTTTTTGTTAGAAGTAAGCAAATCGTTTAACTTTGTCGGGGCTTTCCAGAGTAATCTATAAGAAATTGAAAGAATAAGAATTTATAAATAAAAGGAAGCTCAATTTTTCTTAAAAGATGTTGGTGTAAAAAGATTTCGAAAGTAAAATCAAAATATCTCATCAATTTCTTTAAATTTTAAGCAAAAATCATTAAAATAGCATGTTATTCACCTGAGTGTAATGACCAACCGTAATTTAGGACAAATTGACTCCCGGATATTATCTTTCTTGGTTTTAGCAGGGCTCACAAAAACCAGAAGTTGGGTGGAAATAAGAATATGTACTTTTTTGGTTTCTTTCCTGATCGTATGGATGAACCCGGAACCTTTTTTTTCTTTGGATTTTTGTTGTTCTTCGTCCTCAAATAGGAAGGATATCAAAAGAAGGGTCAAATTTCACAAAAATTTCATATTTTATCAAAAATTTAAAATTTCACACAAAATACAAATTAACTTTGAAGGAAAACGTATGATTTACAGCTGTCAACAAGTTATAGCAATTTATAGAAAGTAAAAAAGAGTTACCACCTGTGTATTCTTTCCCACTTTTGGATTTGAACGTATATCTGACTCTTTCTACTTTTCTGCATTTTGCAGATGCAGAAACATGTAAATCCACCAAAGCGCAACTGTATAACCCTTTATATTTATTAAGAATATTATTTTTGTGAATTTCCCATAAATATTTGGTTGAAATCATTTTGAAACGTGTTACTTGATTCATTAATTAACAATAAATATGAACAAATCACTTCACTTTCTTTAAGAGAAATATAGTAAAACTAACTTGAGAATGATAATGCTTTTATCTGTCCTTTCATGTTTTTTGTTACATATGTTAATAGCAAATACACATTGTTTTCAAACAAGTTTAACTTTCTTATTGTATTTAAATCTTGTATAAGTTTTAAAATTTTTATGGCGCCTTAATAAGTTGGCATCAAATATAACTCCATCCCAGTTGCAATGGCCTTGCGTTTGTGAGAGCTGTCAAAATTTGTTTCGCAAAATAATGATAAGAACATTATTTTCGAGGACAAAATAGGTTGAGACTTTTTATGCCTGTTTGGTAAATTAAAAAGTAGCGTTTACCTTGATTTTTTTCATCTGATTTTTATCAGCAAAATGTGAAAATTGCATTTTGCTAAACACACCTTTTCAGCCAAACGTCATAGTTTTGCGCGCGAACAGCGTACTGCGACAAAATTTGTCCTGGAACAAAAATTGTATGGGAGACAAAATTTGTTCCGTTCTGAGTATTAGGTTTTAGGAACAACCATTTGAAAAGATGTTAAGATTTATTTTTTAATTTCTTATTTATTTATATTATAAACCAAACAACAGATAAACTTGTAAAACAATGACAAAGATTAACTTGCATACAAATTGAAACTATTTTGCTAAACATATTTATGTTAGATACATACCGATTTTCACGCATTTTTATTTTTAACAGAGCCACAAATTTTTTTAATTAAAAAAAAAACACTAGGTACGTCTTTGTTCAAAGTCACAAAGATTTGCAGTTCTACCGATTCTGACAGATAAAAGCGAATTTTCGCTAATAGTAATAGAGTGACATTTCAATTCGCCTATTTTATGACAATTTAGGCGAATGTCAATTAAGCGACTCGCAAACGGTAATACCAAATAGTCAAATTCAACAATTTTTTCTGCCGACTCTCCAGTCATAATAGGGCCGACACCACGAGAAATAGAAATTCTTACCGAACGACAACAACATTGACAACCACATAACACCAAATTACAGATCTGTTAGTGAGATTGAAATTTTCACCACACCACTTACACCAAGACCAAAAGCCAAGCACAAGGTGCGTAAAGCCGCGACGCTTTGAAGATTATATTTTAGATTAATTTTGTATAACTTGTTAATTTAATATCTTGTTTTTAATTAGTTTTAATAATAAGTAGAGGAGGAAATGTAATGTTTAAGCAATTTGGCATCATTAATATTTATACCAATTACCAATAAACGGATACCAAGAGATGCGTGTATGACAGCAAACATCAGTTCGGGACAATTTAAATGAAAGGCGTTTTTCTTTTTTAGCTCCGAGCGGGGCACCGAGCTGTCAAAAAAAGAACTGTGTTACTTTTTTAGTTCGGAGCCAAAAGTTTGTGTTTCTCGCTTAGGGCGCACTCGATGAGCTCGATAAAAAATTACCGAGCGATTTGAGTAAAAAGATGAGCGTGGTTATGTCACTTTTTTGTTTATGTGGTAAGACGGAGACAGACTGCTTTTGACAGTTCAGTACTCAATTGTGTTTCTTAATTAGCTCGGAGCATTCAGTTACGTTTAGTTCTGAGCGATCTCTGAGTGCTCTGTGCCCCGCTCGGAGCTAAAAAATAAAAAAGCCTAAAGTAGTTAAGCGAATCAGACGTGTTTTATTTCTGAGAAACAATGATTGCAGCTAACTAAAAACAAGCGTACATTACAACAAACAACAACACTACAATAAGCAGCTACGAAATAGTTTGGTGCATCAATATTAACTAACGTTCCATTGAATGAATGATTATAATTTTGGGGTTTGTGCACTGCGACCTGTAAGATCTATTGTGCCCCCTACTAGGACTGGGGAGGTTCCCATTTACAATATTTCCTCCAATATAATTTCCCTAAGAAATGGTGAATGGTTTATTTCTTCTACTTCTACTTAACACTGCCCTAGACGTTTCATTAATGCATTCATGAAAACGTGGCATACCTTAATAATTTTGATTTGAGAGATAATAAAAAGGGCTACCTAAAATGCAATAGCTTGAAATTTTTGAAGTATTTCTTCAAGCTGATTCGGCTTTTTGACAATGTCTGCATATAAAAGGACAACGATAGCTTTGCGAACACGTTGGACACGTCTACATACTGTACTCTTATCAATACCAATACCATGCATTATCCCAAACTCCATATTGATATTGCTCTCCGTTGCCCAGCCAATGTAAAGTTGTTAAAAGCTGCTGTCTTGGCGTTAATGCACAGTTTAAAAAAAAAAAAAAATCTTTAATTGAAATTAAAATAATTTTCAAAACTATAATTTTGACACGGACTATACACTTTTCTTACTATAACGCTATAACGTAATCCGCTTTAGAATAACTGCTGTCACTACTGCTACTACCCAACGCAAAGATATCATACTTTGATATGAAATACAAATTTGTAGACAAAATGTACATACGGTGTTTCACCTGTACAATTTTTTCACAAACTGAAATAAATTTGTGACCCTCTTATATTGTGCAACAGAAACTCACAATAAAGTAGATTTTAGACAATTTTTGTGATTGTGATACAATTACAAACTTATTTATGTGCAACCGAAAATCCAATTTTTTAACAATTTTAAATTTTGTAGTGTACAAAATCTTACAAAACACAAAACTTAATTTTTTTACAAATTTGTGGTAAAAGAGCTTGTAATTCACAAAGTTGTAAGGTGGTGCAACAGGCCGCTGCGCTGGTGGTGAATTGATTCATAACTCTCAATGGGTGCGTTTTTTGAAAGGTTGATCAAAACTTTTTATGTGTGTGTGTGAAATGACGTTTCATCCGGCTGGCAATGAGAAAGACCGCAGAGATTTAAGAATAAGATCCATATACATATTAAGTATCTTTAATTTAAATGTTTGTATACCATATATGTTTTTTATATTTTTGAGAGACTTACAAGCAATAGGATCAAACAGTGAAATTGGAAGGTAAATGATTTTTGACATGGATCCAAATTGTGAAGACCTACTCACATTCAAGGATTTTACAACTTCATCCAGCAGTCCTCTCCCAGCTCAGATTAGCGTTAATTCACCCCAGAAAAACCCTATTGAACGTTCAAGAGATCCTCTTCAAACTTTAATTTACGATATGTCGACAAGTGCGAAAGCTCTTTCTATTGATAACAGCAAAGAATATGAAAAAGCAAATGGTTCGGAAAGCGCTAAGGATGGCTCTGCTATTACAATATCTTTTCTTACTATCGAATACTATCAACAGTTTTTTAATGTGGACACTTCTATTGTTATGGATCGAATCGCAAGTGCTATAATTCCAAAGCGTGCACCAAGTAATTATCTAAAGTATGACATTGGACGCAATCCTGATCTTTATGGGCCTTTTTGGATAACTATTACATTAGTAAGTGATTCAATTGAAATATTTGCTCAAATAATAACTATCGGTTTTAGATATTTTCAATTGCAATAAGTGGAAATATTGCAAGTTATCTTCAGACGGCTAATGAAAACTATCATTGGCGATATAATTTCCATTTGGTGTCATATGCAGCTTCCTGTATTTTTATTTACTCTTGCTTAATTCCTGGAGCTCTATGGGGTCTTATGAAATACACATTAAAGCCCATCGAAGATCTAGAAACAGAAAATGTAAGAAAAGATATTGAGCTTCAAACATTTTATTGAATTATTTTTAGGCAACGCACACACCAGATCTCCTTTCTTTGATGTGTATTTATGGTTATTCCCTGGCTATTTACATTCCGGTTTCGATTTTATGGGTGATTCAGGTATTTAAGTAATATATTTTTACTTGATACTTTTTATAATTCTTATTTTCATAGATCTCCATTCTGCAGTGGTTACTCGTTTTAACAGCTGCTCTAGCATCAGGGACAGTTCTCGTTGCAGTTTTGACTCCTGCACTAAGGAATTCAAAGATATCGCTTTTTCTAATGATTGGAATCCTATCAGCGCATTTTCTTCTAGCTGCAGGATTTATGCTTTACTTTTTTCATGTACCCAACACTACCACAATAACTTTAACGAATGCTTTAAAAGAAATACCTGGAAGTGTAAGTGAAGCACATGTAGATAATAAATGATTCATTACATAAATCTTGTAGCTTTGAGAATTATAAGATTAGCTCGTTTCTTATACTTTAATGAAACTTATAATTAAACTAGACAAATTAGTATTTCTTATCATATGAGCTTATATTAGAGAATTAAGGAGAGAAAATTCATGATTTCAAGGAGATTTATGACAAAGCCATCTAAATCTCGTAGGATTTAACCCCAGACTTAACACAAATTATTTTTTATATTGATATAATTGATGCACGTAAAATGTGGTACTCTCTTTTTGTATGGTAGCTACATATATTACTAATTTGAAATGAGGTGGGGCAATAAGGATAGAAGGGAGAGGGGATTCAGGATAGATGGTAGGTTGTTAGGGATGCGGATTCAACCACCACAACACAAGGGGTAGATTAGGAACTAAGATGGGATAGAATGTCCACTACGAAGTCGGTGGCATCCTCGCGATGCGCGGCTAAGCTCGTCGTAATAGGGGGGGATCTTACCTTCGCAGCTGGACCTTGCTTCTCTTCATAAACTAAATTTCATGCCTTTACCAAAATTAACGATCCCACAACATTAAGATATTATTTACGATATCCACCACCAACTACAGATACACAACAACAAGCACTCCAAAACTCCACACGATAACAGATACACCGTACCAGACAATAGACTACCAACACTAGATCAGACGATTCACACCAGTCATAGGACAACAGACACCGGACATAGTACAACCAACACACAATCACCTCAGACATACCATCCCTTACACTACAACAACACTCGGTCATTGACATATTATGTACCTCAGGAACGCTGCGGCTGTTGTTGCAGAATGGCCGTACCTACCCAACCTGGAGTTCGACTGGCCTCATCTTTTCAAACTTCTCTATCCGGAACTGTGAAACCGGAAGTTACGTTATGAAACTTATTTCATCTTCACCGAAGGCGAAGGGCCTTATCCAGCCTTACAGTAAGATAAATTATATTAAAAAAGTAACAGTTAACAAAAATGAAAATCTTGAAACAACTAAAGTAAAATTTTAAATGTGAGTTTTGCAGAAAACGCATTTGAATGTTTATTTAAGCATTGTAAAAAAGTATTTGGAAATAAAAGAATAATGTTTTTAAGTTTATGTACATAGATATCAACACTTCAAATGTACATTATCATTTGTTTGAAAAAGAACATCTAGAGGTTTTAAAAGCTAATGATTTTATGATTTTGTGGCACTTACAATCTTTATACCAAATGCAAACGAAAAAATATATGAGCCAAGCAGTTATCATAGTAACAGGGCACTTATTTTTATCGCTCCGTTTTTGAAATATTTTTTTTATTAAATTACGACGTCATCCGTCATTTTTACAGAGATTCTTGTGTTTGCCCGTGTATTTACGACCTTAATCGCACGTATGTATGAACGTACAAAGTGAACGTTTTTGGTGGTCCCAAATATCTCAGGAACAGACAATGCTGTTGACTATAAGTACATTGCATTCTGCACATTAAACAGTTTTGGTATGAATTTGGGAAAAATCAACTTAGGTACCGTTATTATTTAAATAGAAAATCTGTGGATAAAAGTTTTGGTGCTCAATATATAATGAAGGAGAAATGATAGCATCTTCAAAACATTTTTTGAGTACATGAAATGACGTTTTTGACATCTGGTAAAATTTTCGAAAAAAAAAATAGAAAAGTAAAAAAGTTCTACAAATAATTGTTTTTTACGACTCCGATATCTAGAGAGCGGTCAACGATAATGACTTCAAATTTATTTTATTTACATGAAACAACTGTTGACAAAGTAGGTAGTGAAAGTACTTTTTAATTAAATTTCGCCTATCTAAATAAAAGTGATCATGTCTATACCAAAAATAAAATATAAAAACCGTACTTATCATCTTTGGATCAAACTATTACAGTTATTTCTAGTGATGACACAGCTTTTTTATATATAGAATTTAAATATAGCCAAAATGAAATATATTCGCAGTCTAAAAAAAGTCAATTTTTGGACTTATCTGAAATCGCGATGACTAGTAGACAGATTTAAAAAAAGATGAGCTCGTCTATGTCACTTTTTTGTTCATGTGGTAAGACAGAGACAGACTACTTTTGGCAGTTCAGTGCTCGATTGTATTTCTTAATTACCTCGGAGCGCTCAAGTTACGTTCAGTTCTGAGCCAGCTGTGAGCGCTCGGTACCCTGCTCGGAGCTAAAAAAGAAAAACTCCTAATCTATCCTACCTCAAGGTTCAACGAACTTACTGTTTTAAAATTTATCGCTTCCGGGCCCTTACTTTGAGCTTTATTATCACTCCTTTTTAATACGAAAAATTCTTTCCAGTTATCCTATTTCTGAACCCTTTTCCTACTTTCCAGGCTTTCCTATTTCGCCGAAACCTTTGTATATGAAAACTGTAGTACTCTCATGGCTGAGGTCGAATGGTGCGGCATCTAGATATTTTTCGTTGAACCTCACGTTGAGAAATTATTTACAGAAGGGAGACTTGCAACTGACGAGAATTCAAATCGAAGTGAGACAAGGAAAGACTATACAATTTTTGTGAGAGTTAGAAAGACTAAAAAAACGGACATTTTGCTGTTTTGGGAGACTTTGGTTTGTTTACATTTTTTTAGTCGAGCATGCTTTACGGTAGTCGTCCTTTACCAGACGACACACATAAGCACATAAGCAGGTGAAAGAAACAATTTTGGGTAGGTATTCCTGTATGGTTTGATCTTTGATGAATTGTGTGTTGTTGATGATCAGATGGATGTAATGTAGATAGGTAGGTATGGAAATATAATTATTATAATGTTTTAAGTCCGAGCGTTTAGGAATATGAAAAAGGTTTGCAAGAGTTTAAATTTTTGAGAAAATCCAAATTAAAGCTAAATATGTGAATGGTTATCCTACGCAATGTATAGGTTCTTATTCATCTTTAAAAGACTATCTTATTGAAAATTATGAACTAGGTAGATAAGTATAAGGAAATTATGTTCACACCTATTTAGAAACAGAAATGGTTTAAATATGTGTTCTCTTTTTAATACTTGTCATGAAAAAATGTTGTTTTAAATGTATCTACATAGGTAGGTCGGTAGATAGGTATGTATATTTTTTCTTGTTAAAATAAGAACTTTAAATGTTCCTTTTTAGACTAGTTTTTCTTACATCTTATTTTGCATTTTAATTTCTTTTGAAGTTTCGAAAAGAAACTTGTTAGGTAGGTACATACGAGTATGTACATATACATATGTAGGTAGGTAAGTTAGGTAATAGGTAGATACCATCTGTTATTTTAAGGCCAAGAGTAAAACATTTATAATTTTAACATTTACTTAACTACTTTTGTGTGTACTTGTATAGGTAGGTATGTTAGTGGCTTTTATTTAACTAGTTAAATACCTACATCCTTATTTTATTCTGGCCAGGATCCTCTAACTTGAATTTTGTTCTTGTTCGTGGTCAGATCTATAAACTTTGTTCTTCTCCTGCTAGTATTTCTTGTATTGTTCTAGGTCAAGGACAAATCTGGCCCATTGTTTGGCCAGAACAAATTTATAGATGATCGCACAATATTATTACCAGTGTATCGATAATCAAATTAAACACACTAAATTATATCGCCAGCACAGCTGCCATTCACCCCAACTACCGAAGTCGTTTCGTTTTCTTTTCGTGCCGTTTTTTAAATTGCATTCCATACATTTTTTGACGCTACTATATAGTCAATTCCCGCCATAATAAGAAAAAAAAAAACATTAACATACCTAAAAAACTGACGATTTGTTCTTCTCTGAGCATTATTCGTTAGAATTGAATATTGTGTACATGTATTCATACTTGTATACAGAAAATTGTTAGAAAGCTAGTGGATGAATAATTTAGAAAGTAGGTACATACATATGTAGGTAAGTGTTGCTATTTAATATTTAAATTGAGAAATACAATAATAAAACAATACAAGTTGACGAAAAGAATAATGTTTTAATATATCAAAGGAATATTCATTTATATGATATCTTGGTTGAAACAAAAATAATTTATAATCTATTTATAACTTTTTACTTATTTTAATGAAAAAATAGCAACGATCACAACCGAAATTATAATTTTCAGGTACCTATGTTTTCCACTTTTAAAGTAAAGTGTAAGTTCACAAACGCATCACTGCAGTAATGATGCCCAAATGTTCAAAGTCAAACGTTCACAAACGTAGATTCTGGCATCACTTTTCTCTTCAACTGTTCATTGTTGCAAAGTTGCATAAACTGATGCGCAAAAATTAAACAAAAAAGCACCACTAACTACGACAGCGTGATTAGTCGGCATTGCATCAGCATCGCAAAAAAGCAGTAATGCCGAATCACTGCAGCAAAATCACGAATCACTGCAATAAAATTTATTTATATATGCGATGAAAAATAAACTGTCGAGGGATTACTAACTATAGCAATTAAAAAAGGTTAAAATTTTGATTGGACGTAAATAGATATCTCAGGAACAGATATTTTTATTGAACTCAAAATAACTGTCTTCTGCAAATTTTGATAAGATTAGATTTGGTATAAATTAAAAAAAAAAAAACGTATCCTTATCTTTTGTCCGGAAAAACTAATGACATTTTTTTAAATAAAAAAAACTAAAAATAATCTTCCAGTAAGTATGGAAAAATTATTCAATTATATTTACATCCAATTAATTTTAATTGGCAAATATTGAAATTTCTCAAGTCTGATAATTTTTTTGAATTAAATTGTTATCAATTAGTAAAATCAAAAATAAACTGAAAACAGTTAAAAACAAAAGCTCAAAAAATTTGGAAGTGTTCGCCTATCAACGAACAGCTGTGTTGGGTGTTGCAAAACAAACAAAAAATTAAATTTGAATGGATTCGTTGCATATAATTAGGTGTTTTGATTTCATAGGCTTTTCACACCAAACCGAAAACCTGGTTTTCGCGAAAAAATCGGTTTTGGCTGAAAACATATACCGAAAACACAAGTTTTCCCATAAATTTTTTCTAAACCAAAAGTTTTGATAAACCACAAGTTTTAAATAAAACATGTCCAAAACATGTTGGATTTGCAAGATGAACTTAATAAATAAACCTAATGAAACATTCAGCGCACAATCAAACGTCAAAAAACAGCTGACGGCAAAATGCTGTCAACAAAAAAAAATTAATTTGTGTTCAAAACACATTTGTTTTTCTCTGTGGTAAGAGAGCTGAAACTGTTCTATATTCAGCAGATGATGCCAGCGTATTTATGGCTACCATTTTTTTAATGGAATACACTTCCTATAGTTTGTATCTTGCATTTTAAGATTTTTTAGCTCATTGCAGAGTATATCAAAGGTTGTACGGGTCATTCTGAAGTGTTGCTTAAAATACTCATCACTGTTTGCCAATATTTCTTCTTCCCAAAACGTGCTGGTACGCATCTGCATAAAATATTTATATAATAGTTTCTTCATTTGTCAATAGAAGCTCACCTTTATCCACATGATCCTTTGTCGTTGACGAAATTCAATTGTTCTCACTAAATCTCTTCTTTTTTTGGAGTTGAAGGATTTGTAAAATAAATCCCCGTCTTCTCCTCAAGATAGAGGCTTGAGATCTAAAGAACATATTGAACAAAATCTTTATATATTCTTTATTTTTCTCTTGTTGCAAATAAATCCGTTTTAATTCTGTAGAATTCATTTTATTTAAAAAAATATGATGAGTTGCTAATTTGTAACACAAAAATTGCATCAATGTTTAATTTGCATTGTTGTCAAAATAATTGAAATGTCAAACGAAAACGTGTAAATGTGCGGTGTGAACAGTTTACGAGTTTTCCAAAACTTTTAGCTGAAAACCCTGTTTTGAGTTTGGTGCGAAAAGGCTATCAGACGCAAAACCGTGTTTTCTACAAAAAGTTTTCAAAAACTGGGGTGGAATCGTGTTATGTGATTTTTGATAGTTTTAAGAAAATTGATCTGTGTAAAGTGATAGTCAGTTTGACTGTCAAATTTTATTTGACTTTTTTAAGTGACACCTATTTAGCTGTCAATTTGATCAAAATTAAATTCGTTAGATGGTGTTTCCCCCTGAATGATTTGGCCAAATAGGAATGCTGCTCCATGAAATTAGCCAAAATGGTCATTTGGTGTTTACTAGCGTGTGTCCTAGGCATAAATTAAAATGTTTAAGCTATTGTTTTAAATTTGTTACTAAAATTTACTTACATTTTAAAAAGTTCCTTCCGAATTCTCAGAATTCAAATATATTTAAACTTGAAAAATAACAATTCAGAATTCTCATAATTCAAATATATTTAAACTTGAAAAATAACAATTAGTCTCTTTGTAAGTGATATCAAATCTATGCAAAAAAAAAAGTGACACAAATGTGATCATCTTACACAGACGGAAAAGTGTATACTATCAAATTTGAAAGTCAAAATTTGGTCAAATTTGATAGTCAACCATCAACTTAGCCGATTCCACCCTTGAAATATGTTCACACCACAAAATCAGATTTTTATCTGTCACTTATTATTTTGACATTAATTTCCACATTTCACATTTTTATATCAACATTTTATTATTATTTATAAATACTTGATTTGATAGTTTTGTTTGCCGGTGAAAACGTAGTATCCACTTAGGGGCCAGTTATAGCTATCATTGGTTTTCATCATTGAAACCAATCATTGGAATTTTTTGACTAGTTGGTTATAGCTATCATTGAAAAATATGTCATAGAAAATATCTATCATTGAAATACAAAAAAACTCCGTTTTTTACACACCTCTACTGTTTGGAAAAAAAAACAAATTCAAATTCTAACAACCGTATAAATGATAGAATTATTTACATTTCTTTTAAACACTACGTACAACTGCACAATAAAAAAATAAACAAACATTTTAAAAGAATTTGAGGTTAGAGTTGATCATTGAAAGAAAAACTGATAGGTGGGAATACAAGGAGAATGGAATGCTTTCATTTGAATGATTTTGTTCCAAATCGAAACAGCTCTTCATTGAAAACGATTTCATCATTGAAAAATTAACTTACAGAAAAGTTCTGGGTTAAAATAATTTTTTTTATTCACTAGAACAATTCTCCAACTAATAGGCTTTATTTTGATAACAAACATGACAAACTTTAATTTCTCTATCGCTTTAAATTTTCAAACTAATTTTTCAATAATGAAAACCAATGATAGCTATAACTGGCCCCTTAAACTCGATTTAACTTTTGGTGAAAATAAATTATTTGGCTTTTGATTACTTATAAAAAAATAAAAAAAAAAACAAAACAAAACAAAAAATTATATTAGAATGGAAATGGCAGAGAACAGACGTAAGTTAAATTTTCATTTGTTTCTTATATGTATGTAATTGATTTTGTATTTTGTCTTTCAGATTATCGTGATTAGCGGTATTTGTAAGAAAATAGAAAACTACAGGTGCAGGTCGATGCAAGTAAATTGAGTTTGTTGGCGAGAAAATTGTGCTGGAGAATGAGAGTGGTGATGGTTGGGTGGAGACACACAAGCTCAATCAGGATGGGATCGCCGAGCTGGAAGAGAAGGTGTACGAGATGCCACTGAGCGGTGACATGACGACTACGAGGATAACCAGGATATGGAAGAACACATTTATCAACACAGCGACGATTATGACAACAGAGATAACAGCAATAGCCAAAACAACAAAAGTGGCAACAAAAGCATGAAATTTCGATAATAGATACATAATCGATAGATGAATAAATAAATAAATAAATTTCATTCAAAAAATCATCACCATCTTTATGATTTAAGTATTATTATCGTAATCTATGTTTTTATCATTAGTAGCCATTATACTCATATTCATTAATAGTAAATAAAATATAACCCAGAACCTTTTTTCTTTTTGGGTTTTTATTGTTCTTCGTCCCCAAATAGGAAGGATGCCAAAAGAAGGGCCAAATTTCACAAAAGTTTCAAATTTCTCAAAAATTTCAAATTTCACACAAAATACAAATTATTACATTTGAAGGAAAACATGATTTACAGTTGTTAACAAGTTATAGCAATTCATAGAAAGTATAAAAGAGTTACCAACTTTCTTCCTTCCTTCCTTCTTTCCCACTTTCGGATTTGAACGTATATCTGACTCTTTCTACTTGTGTGCATTTTGCAGATGCAGAAACATGTAAATCCACTATAACTTCACATGAGAGTGACCAACTATTAAAAAAATGGTATTTAAAAGCTTAAATTATTCACAAAAACTTAACAAAACTGTAGAAATCTAGTTTAATTTAATGTTAGTATATTAAAACTTGTGTTATTTGCTAAAATAACAGAAATTTGACAGAATTAATTGGTCGTCGCGAATTTCAATATGACTGCTACGAACTGCCACCATTGTATATAAAATGAAATAGTACAATCATGGAAAGGAACGGACAGTGAGCCCTCTGTGCATGCGATTCCGAACTTATATTTAAGCAAATTTAGAAATATTTAAGAGATGAGAAGAAGAGAGAATTCAGAAAAAAAAAATAATTTGATTTTCAAACGTCACCCAAAACACCTGAAATGAATATATATGAATAAAAGGAAGGTTAGAGTAGATAGTTAAGATACACTTTTGCGAACATTTATAGTTATTTTCCATTCAAGGGGTTATAAGGAGTTGGAAGGGATGAAAAATTAAAAAAAAATGAAGAAACAAACAAAAGTAAAACAGAAGTACGAATTGTTATGGAGTTGCCAATGCAAAAAATCATTGAAAAATTTTCAAATAATGTGATGAATAAACATTCTTGAACACATCCGATTGAATAATAGATATCATCCTATGGAACACATCTATTGTAAAGCACATATATATATGTATATATTTGTTCTTTTCTTGCTTTTTCAAATCTTTTGGCTCAACGTTCGTTTTGGTATTACTCCGCGTGTTAAGCTGACAGACTAGACACATCAATTTTTCGTAAAATACTTTTGTAGTAAACGATTTTTATTTTATTTTACTTTTTATTCAACATAATGAAATAAATTCAATTAGGTATTTCAACTTTTTTTGTGAATAATATTTTCGATATATGTATGAAATCATTTTGAGAACTTCATAAAAATATGTACACATTTGCTTTTGAAGACGCAATAAATAAAAAATCAAGTTCACGTCAAATTTGTTGCGCATTTGAATGTTATTTATTCAACAACATTCAATTCAAAATTAAATGTTAAAACAATTCTTGAACAAAAAGATTATTTTACATGAAAGTAGGTATGTATTAAAACTTTATTCCAAGTCACATACAATAAAATGCCATTAAACTTGTTTTGAACTCACAAATTTGAATGTAAATCACGTTAATACTGGAATTTTATTTCATTACACGTGAAAACAATGTGAATTTTTATTAGTTCACTTGAACCTTACAACTTTACTATACACGTGAAAAATATAGGTGAGTGAAAATTATAATTTCAGTTGTGATGTTGTTATTTTTTCATTAAATTAAGTAAAAATCTACCTATAAAGATTTTTGCTTCAACCAAATAAATTATTAATGAATATTCCTTTGATTTCTCATAACTTAAATATCAACGATTCAGTTTTCATAAAAATTGAAAAATGAATTCAAAACGAATTTGAAATAGCAAAATACCTACAATGGTCCGTCGCTAGACAACCACCAACAAATCTGAAAGCAATCGTTGTATACAAGTATGAATACATGTATATTCAATTCTATGTGAATAATGCTCAGACAAGAAGGAACGTCAAATTTTTGTTTTTTTTTTGCGTTCTTATTGTGGCGTCAAACAACCAACCCTGTCGCACTCCCTAATTCTTATGACAGAAAATAAAATACTCCTTTCATTCCCACATAATTTTTTTTTATATGAAGTTTGGCTCTTCTCGTTCTCTGAGAAATTTTCGTCCAACTAGCGACCCGGTGGCTTCCGTTCCCTACTAAAATTTTCTGTTCCATGAGAATACTATTTAGTTTTACATACAATGCTACCACACTGCAACGAATGAATTGTTTGCGAGCTACTAACTTCAAAATCATTCAAAAAGATACGAATAAAAAATTGACATGTAAACGAAATGTTAAAGTTGACGAAAATTTTTACCATGGGGAGGTGAACCTTTTCGCGCGTGCAATGTGGTCAGACAGTCAGAATATAGTATTATGTGCTCATTTATGTATTTCGGAACACATTCCAATGTGCTCAAATGCCCGTACCCTCATTAACTTCACACAAAATGGTCCTTTCTTCCGGTTCATTCGTCAAGCAAGGTATAGGCTCGTGTCATTTTAAAATAAATTTTATCAAAAATTTCCTTAAATACGAGTTTTCTTTAAAAATTGGTCTTTAATTTTAACGAAATATAGTTTTACTCAAAAAAGTTTTTATAGTAAACTTAATTATTTTTTGTGTATTTAGGTCAATTTAATATTTGATGTTTTTGTCTCTTCTTTGCTAACTGATCGATTTAATAAAATAATGAAAAATTCTGTTATTTTTTAGATGCCTGGTGTAACAGTTAAGGATATTGATCAGCATGCTGTTGTTAAACATGTTGCTGTCTTCTTGAAGAAGTAAGTTCGTCCTGATTCTTACTTAAAAATGTTCTATGTTTCTCATGTGCCTCTTTTGGTATTCAGGACTGGCAAACTAAAGGTTCCAGAACAAATGGATATCATCAAAACTGCTAAGTTTAAAGAGCTTTCGCCATATGACCCTGACTGGTTTTACATTCGTTGTGCTTCTATCCTTCGCCACTTGTATCACCGGAGTCCAGCGGGCGTCGGTTCCATCACTAAGATCTATGGTGGGCGTAAACGTAACGGCGTCCACCCCTCCCACTTCTGTCGATCTGCCGATGGATGTGCACGTAAGGCCCTTCAAGCCCTGGAACAAGTCCGCTTAATCGAGAAACATCCAGATGGCGGCCGAAAACTCACCTCCATGGGACAGCGTGATTTAGATCGTATTGCAAATCAAATTGTGGTTAAACAAAGAGACGCCCGTAAGGATACTGGTCCAATCGTGATTTCTAAGTAAAAGAAGTATATAAGTTGCGAAGTATGCACAGATATAAATAAAAAAAACGTTAAGCCTTCAACTTATTGTCAGACTTATTACTTTATTATGCATTGAAGTGCCGTGTAGGGCAATTTTGTGAATTGTTGACGGTGGATTTTTTCCGTCTTCCTCCGACCTAAATTCATCGCGGAAGTCTATCTTTCCAAATAAAATAGGGCAGAATGTACGTGACACTACAACTGGGGTGGAATCAGGCAAGGCGATAGTTGATTGTTGATTATCAAAATCTTCTATCTTCTCTTCTTTTGTCTTTTATCTTCTATGTATATAAAAATCAATGCCACTTGTCGTTTTAATTTTATAACTCAAGAATGGAATCACCTATCCAAACCAAATGTTTAGGCTTTGTTCGGACTACTTAGTAGATGGTTTATGTGAAGTTTTCAAAAAATCGGTAGGGTCGATTTAAACATAACACCACCCTTTACGTATCAAAAAACAAATTATTTTTTTGTTTTGTCAAAAAATAAAATATAATTTCTTTTAATTAATTAAGACATCACGCCCTAAACAAATTCATACGTTGCTTGCCATAATGAACTTTTGGTTCATTTGTTATAAGCTTAAAAAAATCTCAGAAAAATGCTGGCCTATCGTCTACCGATTTTTGGTCCAGAAAAAAGTGAGTTGAATTTCATATGTATGCACAGCACATACATTTTTAAAAGTGATACAGTCTTATTCTGCTATCCGTCGGGGGGAATTTTTCTTGAATTTTCACTTGTCGCTATTCTGCTATTCCCTCGAAGTGAATCTGTATTAAAGTCGGTAACATCGGTAATTCTGCGCGGTATTCTGCTATTCACGTGAACTGATTTGTTCCATACAATTCAGATCCGCATGTAAAAAGTTGCGGATTTTACATTTATGGTTCGTCTTTCTTGGTTGTGTTTAGTAAAATGTAAGTAAAAACAATACCCAATACATTCCGAAATACTCTTTTATTTGGCACTATGCTTATACATGCTTAAACATTTATTTTAAAATCAAAATTAAATCAACTTGCGTTTTATCCTGTAGTCCCAAACATTTTTTTTTTTATTTTCTAAAATTTCTCCCAAAGCTCTCTCTTCGAGGATTTTCTTAATCCTTTGCTCATAATTGGAAAAAAGTACAATACCATTCATTCGTTGGAGCGATAAAAACTTAAATATTGAAATAAAAGAAATGTTTTCAAGATTTTCAATGGAAAGATAAACAATTACTATAAGGAGGAAAGATTTGGTTGTTTGAATTGAATAGGTTCCGTAACTACCTGACCGATTTGAAAAATTCTTTTTCCGTTGGGAAACTACACTGTTCCCGGTTGAAATAGGATATTTTTTACAAAATACGGATCCTTACTAAAATAAAATTGTATAAAAGAAAATTTATTCAAAAAATCTGAAAAAGTCGGGAAATTATTAAAATCGAAAAATGATTATGTACCAAAAATTAAACAAAGTTTTGCATTTAATCAAATGATTTACTGGTTTTGTATGACGTAGAAGTGGAAAATTAATTGTAAAGATTTGAAAATTTCTGCTAATTGTAAAATTCATTACATATTACGCTTTGGATCCATTTTCGTTACACATTAAAATTTGAACTATCTAGGTTTTATTATAGTGGATTTACATGTTTCTGCATCTGCAAAATGCAGAAAAGTAGAAAGAGTCAGATATACTTTCAAATCCGAAAGTGGGACAGAATACACAGGTGGTAATTCTTTTTTACTTTATATAAACTGCTATAACTACTTGTATGAAGTTGGATTGAGTGAACTCATGTTAATTTTAGTTTATTTGCAGACGTTGTAGTCTTTTGATATATTATCCTTTATATTTTAAATATAAAATTCAAAATTTTTAATAAATATATAGCCAGGCCAATTCAAAGTCGGCAAATCATAATTGTTTCTACTTTTAAGTTCTCTAATGTATTAATTTAATGAAATTGAATGTAAAAAAAATCTCAATAAAATTTACTACTACTACTACTAACTGCTATAACTTGTTGACAGCTGTAAATCATATGAATATGTTTTCCTTCAAAGTTAATTTGTATTTTGTGTGAAATTTTAAATTTTTGATAAATTATGAATTTTTTTTAAATTTGACCCTTCTTTTTGGACAAGGGTTCATCCATACGATAAAAAAAAAAACAAAAAGGTACATATTCTTATTTCCACCCAACTCTAGCAACTTCCGTTTTTTGTGAGCGCTGCTAAAACCAAGAAAGATTATATCCGGGAGTCAATTTGTCCTAAATTACGGTTGGTCATAACACTCAGGTGAATAACATGCTATTTTAATGATTTTTGCTTAAAATTTAAAGAAATTGATGAGCAATTTTGATTTTACTTTCGAATTCAGCATACCAAAATCTTTTAAGAAAAATTGAGCTTCCTTTAATTTATAAATTCTTATTCTTTCAATTTCTTACAGATTACTCTGGAGAGACCCGACAAATTAAACGATTACTTCTAACAAAAAGACAAATTTAATTTAATCCATTTTAAAAGCGTCCTTTTTAGGACGAGCAATTCATTACTTAAAGAGATATCTTTCAAACTTTAAAGAATTTCAAAATTATAAATTTGATCTACATTTAATGGCCAGTGAAACAGTGAAAAGAAAAATCAAAATCATCAGTGAATTCAGTGTTCCATGGCAAAATGACGAAACCGTCCTTTTCAGGACGACCAATTACCTACTTAAAGAGATTTAACTTTTTGAAGAATTTAAAAAATTTTCTATTTGAAATATGCAACTATTCTAATGACTTTCAATGAGAATTAAAAAATTAAAAGCAAATTTATCTGTGAATTTTGTTTGTTTTCACACAAACAAAAGTGTAATGTAAAAAAAAATAAAAAAAAAATAATAATAGTACTAAATGAAACATTTTGATTATAATACAAATGATAAATAATAATGATAACGATAACGATAATAATACTAACAATAATAAAAATAATAGTAATAATAAAAAGAATAATAATAATAATGATCATGATTTGTGTGGAATCGTCTTTCATGCTTTTGTTGTTGCTGCTGTTGTTGTTGCGGCTTTTGTTGTTATTTCCTTTGCTGCTGCTATTACACCTTAGCAATCTTATGCAAGCATCACTGTGAAGAAATCAAGTGGTACATTATTTATGTACTATTTATATACCAAAAGTAAAAGAATAGGTATTACAGTGGCCAAGTGAACTAAACAGTAGACTTTCTTGGGTACCTCAATGTCCATGCTATTGATTCCTGAACAAAAATTAACAACATTAAATACAAAACCATAAAATGATGATAGTAATAATAATTAATAATAATAATTAATTTCCGGCCATTGTTTTTCAATTCTTTATTCAAATCTAAAAGTAAATTATAATAATTAAAAAAAACAATTATTGAACATAAAATTTAATGTATTTTACCATTGAATTCACCCTTTTGCAAATAAATATTTCATTATGAGAATAAAATGCTTGACTTGCAGAAGAGTAAGTTCAATATAATAGAAGAAATAAAACAATAAATAATATTAAAAAATATAAAAAATTACCTACTTATTTCGGAAAGAACTCGCCACAACACGATTTTTCTAGTTCTCGTTCCGAATGTTCCAAATTGTTGGCTTGGACTGGATAGCAGTTGTTCTAAATGAAATGAAAAAATAAAATTTTTAATTCCTTAAAAAAATCTTTTGCACATCAACACGTGCAGATGAGCATATAAGGCTTTGGTTTTGATTCGTCCCCGGCTGCTCATTGCTACGTAGGGCAATTTAATTCTCGCTGATACCAAAATAGTACCAACCATTCTTTTAGGACAAGCAGTTCCAAAAGTAAACACTGAAAACGTTTTGGAATGTCTCTTTGGAACCGCAAGTCGTACAAACATGGTTGGTACCATTTTGGAACCAGCGAGAATCAAACGATGTAATGAGGTAGGATAGAGGAAAAGGAAAAGGTATCGGGAGCCTTTGGTATAGGAGTAGGGCACCGTTTGTATTGAGGTAGGGCACCCTTTTGATGACGTTGTCGTCGTTAGGCCAATGGGAGAGGTATGGGTAGGATAGGTTCGGTTGAAGAAGGTAAATCTAGGAAGGGAACTATGATAGGGTTTGGGTCGGGGAAGGGATGTCCGTTACGGTAGCTGCGGCATGCTTGTGGTGCACAGCTGAGCTCGTCGGGTGTTGGGGGGGTCTTGCTACTGTAACCGGAACTCACCTCTTTACAAAAACATAAATCATGCCGGGTATTTTGAAATTTATTGTGCACTACCACCACTTCATTCACCTTTCTCAGTCGGTGGCTGCTGATGACGCCACGGTCTGGCCTTTACCCACCCTTCCTGGAATCCACTCGGCCTGGTTTTCGGATTCCCCAAAAGCGGAACCAGGAAAGTTCACTTCCGTGGATTCACATTCCCGCCAAACCTGAAATTAGTTCCCCATACCGCACCCCCTTGGAATATCTTCACTGTTCCATTTTATTTTTCTTCAAGTTAGAACCAATAATAAAACACGCTTGGTTTCATGCATCTCATTTACAAATAATGAATTTATCGATTTTATTTATAAAAGAAACTCCAATATAAAAAAAAGGAAACAAGAATGTTAGGAAAATCTCTTCGACATTAGACAAAAACACTAATGGGAGCTTTAATCGCCGGAGCCACGCGGCGAGTCTTTGTTTTTCCCTCGTCCGGTATCTCAAGCGATTCTTGTTTGCGCTTTTTTTGTTGTCCCTAATCGGACCCTAATTTCCTGCCTACAAGGAGCTCTTTGTGGGTGGATAAAAAAGGGGGGTGCAAAATATTGCGTCGCGAGGGACGTAAGAGGAACCCCTCTTCGCACTGGCGACGTCGGCGACTTCTTCCCGCAATCGGAACTGACAAAAAAAAAACACAATCGCTGAAATTTCCCTATTACAAAGCAACTCAGGATTTAAACAAAAAAAAACGAAAGCAATGGAATATAAATATAAAAAAAAGGTAACAAAAATTATAAAAAAATTAGGTAATAAGAAAAAAAACAGAAATGTACAAAAATTAAATAAATAAGATTATCTATATGTAGGTAGATGTAAGAATTAATTAATAGTAAGTGAAGTACATAATATGAAATTATAGTTTGAAACAAAAAGTAAAGAAAAAAGGAGATTTAGGGCGATAAATCCCGGTATCGTACGTCTGGTCGAGTACGTAACGGAGGCCTAGTACGTTTTATTAGCTGTGTTTGCGGCGTCCTGTATGCGGTACGCCTCGAGGTCCAGACAGAATCCTCTGACTCTTGTGAAATCTTTATTTTTGATTTTCTTTTCTCTTTTTTTTTTTCTTGGCTGCGCGGGTGGGAATAATAATAAAAGTAAGTGGTACTTGAGAGCCCGGGTACTTCACGGGCTTTTTGTTCCGGATAGGAATCCTCAAATTCTTCGGATAGGAATCCTTAAATTTTTCTTGCCGGGTATGTCCTGCAGTCTTAACGGCTGTCTCCGCTTTTCCACCTTTTTTGTTTATAAAAAAAACACTTTTTTTTACCACTTTTTCCTTTTACTCACTTTTTCTTCATTAACTCACCCGCACAGATTGCTCTTTATTAACTATTAAAATAACTTTAAATTTGAATCACAATTTTCGTAACTGCTTTAAACTCTACTCTGGCTTTACTTTTCGTTTCTTTTTTTTTCTATTGTCTCTCGGCCGTCTTTACTCGGCGATGCCTCCGAACTGATTGCCACCCACTATTACTAGTGGAGTTGATGACAGTCCTCCGAGGTACTACTGTACGCACTGAGTGTACATCGCCTCATCCTATCCCTAATCCATCACCTCATCCGATACATCATCATCTTATGTAAATTAATTACCGTCGGCCGTTGGGTTCAACGACTTTTACTCTTTTATATACCTACAATATCCGTCGTCTTAGTGGTTATTCAGAAGGAGCGAGTTACTCCCTCTATCCGTAAGTATTAGCCGTAGTTTAGGTTTGGGCCCTCGCTAACTTGTCAACCCGATATGACAGATGTCAGATGGAAATGTTGTTTATTCTATTTCAACTTTTTATTCCGTGCGCGTGTGCCTCCGGGTAATTTATTTTAATAAAAAAGATAAATGAAAGCACGAGCGCGGAACAAATCGTAAAAAAAAGGTCCACAGAAGGAAGGAAGAGGACCCAATCCCTAGATGCCCATACCTCCAACCTGGGAGTGGCAGGAGTCCCCGAGTTCAAAGCTAAGTATCATTTTTTCTTTTACTCTACCTTCTATAGCCTTACGTGTTTTTTTTTTTTCAGGTTGGGATCTAGCAGCACTGGGACGAGCTAACGAAGGACTTAGGACTAAAACGATATTCAAAAACAATTAATGGAATACCTAAATAGATATAGTTTCTTAACCATATTTTTATATTCCAGGAGCAGCCACAACAAAACTCCGGATCTGGCAAGTCTCACGGATACAACAGAGACGGTGAAGGCTGCTGAACTTTTAGATTTCGACTTGGGGAAGAACTCACGCCCACAAGCCGGGCATATACAAGTCAAATCGACACAAAGTAAGGATTAATATTATGGAGGCGAGACATACCTATAAGGTTAAGATTTAGGGTAAAGTATTATTATAAAGGTATATTATTAACATTAGTTTTTAGATTCAAGGCAGGTTATTATACATAAGTCTATCAAGCACGTTCGCAGTTACCAGCGGATAAAAAAAAACAAAAACAGGGAACTTTCGAACAGTTGTCGATCGAAATATTCGGGTGTTGTTAAGGTCATTGACCTTATTCTTTCCTTCTCAAAGAATCAGCTGTTCCGTTCGCCATTCTATAGTCATTTTTTTTCTTGGCCTTAGTAAAGCGATGAATCTGGCACATGCGATTAAAAAAAAATAGGCTCATAGGGACGGATATTTATGAATAAATTAACAAAAGTTAATAAATAACACGAATATGGGACGATACTTGTTTTGACCTATTCTATATCACAGTTTAATGGAAAGATTTGAAATAAATAATGAAAACGTACACACAAAAAAAAAGTCAGTCTCGAAAAGATATCACAGATGAGGGTTGGCATTAGATTCTAATAAATAGGAGATTTATGATATACAAAATATCACAGGTTGCTTAGGGATGCTAGTTCAGTCTTTAGGTTCGAATTTCCTATATCACAGGTATGACTAGGTAATTTTTTTCGATAAGATTGCAGAGAGGGTGTATGTGTAATGGGATGTCTCTTTAACTTGCTACAACCAACAACCTCAAAATCGGGGGTACTAAATGCAAATGCCTATGATTTCCCATTAAGAGACGATTTGGGACTAGGAATCAAGGAGTTTATGTGTATCACAGTTTCAGATTAATTTTATTATTGCTTCAAATCTTTGGCATGGAAGATTCCGATGGCCTTCCCTGCTAAGTTTTCCAGTTCATACATGTTCTTACCCACGGCTTTGACTATTCTGCATTTAATGTATTTAGGACATAACTTTGCGGATAACCTTTTCGAGGCGTTGCTTAAAATGAAATTTCGTTTATAAACCTCTTGACCGGGCGAAAATCGAATTTTTCGAGTTCGGGTATTGTACACTTTTGCACTTTTTTCGTTTGCTTCTTGGATCGACTCTTTGAGTTTGGTCCGAAGAAGTTGCAACCGGTTATGTCCAGGGAGAGTTGCAATCTCACCATCTTCAAGGACGTTAAGTCTTCTTGCCAGATCGTAGCCGCTGCCATGGGTCAACATATTGACTCCGAATAACGCGAAAAAAGGTGAAACCCCTATTGAAGTGTGTACTGAGCTTGGCAATGCCGCTGCTATTTCATGCAGGTGGGCATCCCAGTCGCGTTGGTCTTCTTTTAGGTATGACCTTATTGCTGCCAGTATCGTCCTATTGACTCGTTCGGACGCATTGGATTGGGGTGAATAGTTGGCCGTCTTGAAGTGCCGTATACCGAAGTGCCTTAAAAAGTTCTGAAATTCCTTTGAAATGAATTGCTTTCCATTGTCTGAATGAAGGACTTGCGGAACTCCGAAAGTATTAAAAATTTCTTCCTTTAGATACTTTATTATACTTTCTGTTTTCGCTGCTCGTAGGGCTTTAAGAAATACAAATTTTGACATATGGTCAAGGACAACAAAGACGCAAGTGTTACCATTTTTGGATCTGGGGTACGGACCTATAAAATCAACATAGAGTTTTTGAAACGGACGTTCTGACAAATAACTGGTACAGATAGGTGGTCGGGACACTTGGTTTGACGATTTCGACAATTTACAAACATCGCAGTTAGCAACATACTGGCGAACCTGAACGGACATATTTGGCCAGTAAAAATGTTGTCTTATGCGGCTTAAAGTTTTACCTATTCCACCATGAGCGGAATTCGGTGGGTCATGGGCCTTCTTGATCAGATCTTCTGTTAGGGTGGATGGTATCCACAAACACCAGGAGTGTTCGGATGGGGGTGTCTCCAATGTTTGAGGAATCGTTCGCTTGTACACGAAGTTATCTTCTATTTTTAGGTCTGGAAGGGATTCAGGGTGCTTCCGACAGGTTTCTAAGAGATCCGTATATTCTTTTGATTTGAATTCTTCGGAGTCTAGATCGATGAGAGGTGCAATTAGACCTAATTCCAGAGCATCTGCATGTGCACGAAAGAGTGTGTCCGGAACGACATTGAGTGAGCCCTTTCGATGCTCTATGTCGAAGACATATGACTGTAGTTCCAGGCTCCATCGCGCCAGCCGGCCACTTAAGTCTTTCATGGACATTAGCCATTTAAGACTCGAATGATCGGTTATGACGGTGAATTCCATGCCTTCGACATAGGACCGAAACTTTTTTATGGCCATAACCGCTGCCATACACTCCCTCTCTGTGACGCTATAGTTTCGCTGAGTGGAATTAAGTTTTTGCGAAAAGTAAGATATTGGTAGCTCTTGGTCTTCCTCATGTTTCTGAAATAGGACCGCGCCGATTCCCGTATCGGACGCGTCGCATTGAATATAAAACCTTTTGGAGAATATCGGGCGAACTAAGATCGGGGAAGCTGTTAAAGCTCTTTTTAGTTCTTCAAAGGCGGCTTTAGCTTCGTCGGTCATTGCGAATTTTGAATTTTTCGTCTTCAGCGTATCTGTAAGAGGTGCTGTCAGGCTGGAAAAGTTCTTGATGAACCTCCTGTACCACCCTGCTAGACCAAGCAGTCGCCTGACCTGCCTAGGGTTTTTAGGTATTGGAAAATTGACAACAGCTTCTATTTTCTCGGGGTCGATCATCAACTTTCCCCCTCCAACTATATATCCTAGGTATTTTAATTGTTTAAAACAAAACTTCGACTTTTTTACGTTGATTGTTAGATTTGCCTTCCTCAGGCAATCGGCTACTTCTTCTAACAGGGCGATATGAGTATCGAAATCTGGAGAAACTACTAGCAGGTCATCTAGGTATACAAAGACCCGCTCCCGTAGTCGCCCTGGGATCACCTTGTCCATTAAACGACACAACCTCTGGGCCGCGTTACATAAACCAAAAGGCATGACCGTAAACTGGTACAAGGGTCTCCCGGGCACTACAAAAGCAGTCTTCTCCCTACTCTCCCTCTCCAGCGGTATTTGCCAGAAAGCCTCTTTTAAATCTACACTACTAATGTAAAAGGTGTCAGATAGCCGGCTGAGAAGTCCGTCGATATGGGGTAGAGGATAAGCGTCCTTTTTGGTGACTTCATTGACCCTACGTGAATCCAGGCAGAAACGATACTTCACGGTATTGTTCGGACCTGGTTTCTTGATGAGGACAACTGGGGAACACCAAGGACTCTCGCTCTCTTCAATGACGCCGAGCTTCAACATCCGGTCTACTTCTTCATATAAGTTGACTTGTACCGCCGGAGAGACAGGGTAATGTCTCTGTTTAATTGGAACAGAATCCCCTGTATCTATACTGTGCTCTGCCAGCGAAGTTTTTCCTAGGCCATGTCTATCAAAATCTAGAAACCTCAACTTAACCGCTTCCAACGCGGATCGCTGTTCAAACGTTAAGTCGTGCGCGGTTTTCAAATCGGCTTCTTCTAAGGCTACCGACAATGAGCTTATTAAGTTTGGAGCGATCTGAAACGTCTTCCAAAAATCTATACCTAGATACAATTCTTGATCAAGGTTGGGAACTAGGAATAAAGTTATTGAATGTTCTTGATCTCTATATCTAATGTTAGTTTGTACTTTACCGACTATATCCTGGTTCTTACCATCGGCTGTTCTAACGCCGGATTTATATGGTTGAACTACCAAACACAAATCATCTACTAAACGCATGCAGCCCTTACCCAGTATGCTCACACTGGCCCCGCTATCGAGCAGACCTAACATTTCCTTACTAGCAACGATCACTTTGGCATAAGGCCGAGGATCGGAATTCGTATCTATTACTGTTGACGCAATGTTTTTTCTAAGTAGTTTTCTATATTTGTATCGTTCTCTAGCTTTTGCTATTCTTTTTGATGGCCCTCCTATTTTCGTACCAAAAATCCTATCCCTAGCTTCTTTATATTCTCTTATCCTGACGTGTAAAGGTTTTATTTTCTTCGTGATTTCTTTTGTTATAATATTTTTGTTTCCCTGTGAATTTGACTTATCGCGAGCTAGTATTTGAATCCGAGATCTATTTTCAATCTGTAATTCTATTGGCTTTTGGGCCTCGCCGAGGTTATTTCGGACGAACGCGTGTCCCCCGGAATGCTCGCGTTCTGCTTGGAGTTTTCCGGTTTACATCTTGGACACTTTGGAGTTATTACTCCCTCTAGGCCACACTTGAAACAGAATACGTGCCAAGTTAAAGAAGGACAATCTACATATGAATGGCCTCGGACTTTGCAACCCTGATAATGCACCGCTTCTACATGTTCTTCCTGGGGTGGGTCAGCTTCCAGTTCGTTAGCGAACCGAACCTGTGACCTCGGGAACCTTTTTCCCTCTCTATCCTCTTTAAAGATTACGTATTCGACCTCTTTACAGGCTAATCTTAATTGGTCCATCGTTTCGATGGCTTGAGGGTACACTAGATTCCTAATTCGTTCACTTAAATTACCTTTAACAACCCTGACAAGTTCAGATTCCTTCACCGGATTACTAAGTTGGTATCGCAATTTGTTAATGGCTGCGAAGAAGTCATCGCTTGATTCCTTCAGACCTTGCTGCCGAGCTCTCATTTCTCTTTGTATGTCCCAATCAGTTTTAGGATTTCGGAATTGTCGCCTTAATGCTTCTTTCAACATTGGCCAATCGGGACGGCGGGATGAATTTTCCATCTGGTATTGCCAATACCATTGCTTCCCATCTCGGGCCAAGAAAAGATGGAAGTCTCGCAAGATTTCTGACCAAGCGCAGTTATGGCTCGACTGCAGAAACTCTATTCGGCCGATGAAATCTTCGACCGTCAAAGATTCTGACTTTCCATCAAATACTATGCCCCATTTGTCGATCCGTACCGTCTGCCGATTGGACCCGGTTGAAAGAACATTTGGTGAATACAATTTCGGTGGAGCGTACGCCTGAAAAGGCATCGGCCCACCCCAAAAAGAACTCCCCGGTTGGCTATCAGCCATTCTTGCTCCAAAACTCTGGTTTCCCATTGGAACAAAGGACCTTGCTTGAGGATCAAACCTGGGAGGTTGCTCTTGGATCGGTGGTGGTGGATGGTTAAACATTGGATTAGGTTGAGGACGAGGAAGAGGTGTAGGTTGGACTACAGGCGGGGTTCTATTTTCAGTTGGCTGTTCGGCTTGCCGCGGAATGTTTAGTTCCCTGAAGAACTCTGCCAGTCCCTTCTGGATTTCGGTTTTCACCGACTCGGCGACCGCTTCGTTAATAGCGGACCTGATTTCTGGAGTAATCGTGGACGCTCCAGCTGTTTGCTGGTTTCTTCCTATCCCCACATTTGATTCACCCATGACCTGATTGGTTTGCGGTAAGGTTTGCACCCCGATTATTTCCAATATGTCCCGAAGTGGACTTTTGCTTAAATTCCGTGCACCACTTTGTGCGGGAGGACTCACATTACTGTAGGGAGGAGTGTCAACTGAAGAGATTCTACTTCCTACTGAACTACCACTTGCAGATTGATCAGTCCCTGTACCCTCTTGTGCACTCACTGCATGAAGCTGTTCGGGATTTGAAGGAACCGATTCTGGTGGAACCTTCTCAATCTCCTTTGATGGTGAATGGGTGACTGGCATATGTTTGCTTTGGATAGCGCTGTGTTTTAACAGAGACCGAGTAACTACTCTATCTCCGATTTCCGTTCTTAATAACCTCGCCTTCTCTTCTTCTTCTTCTTTTAAAAAATACCTGCTCATTAATTTACCAAAGATAGATAGGAATGTTGATTCGGACTATGGTGTTGGATTATGATGATGGATCAGGTAATCTATTCTTCCCACAAATAATCACAATCAAACACTGCTATTACCTACTGTGTTTTCAATTGTTTTTTTTCTTTTCTATTTAACTATATATTATTTTTTTGATCAAAAATACTATTTTTGTAACAAAAATATTAAATTTTGTTCCTATAATTTACGAATAAACTTTTTGTTTTGAATAGACTAATGCACAAACTGAAATCCAATGTTTTATCGACTTTTTTTTTTATTTGTATTCGGGGGTGTTTCTGGTTGCTAATTCTGGTTTGGGGTCTTGTTCCACGGCATTCGCCTGGTTATTATTATAATTTTTTTTTTGTTATTATTATTACTATTGTTATTACTATTGTTATTGCTATTGTTATTGCTATTGTTATTATTATTATTATTATTATTATTATTATTATTATTATTATTATTATTATTATTATTATTATTAATTATTATTATTATTATTATTATTATTATTATTATTATTATTATTATTATTATTATTATTATTATTATTATTATTATTATTATTATTATTATTATTATTATTATTATTATTATTATTATTATTATTTATATTATAATATTATTATT
>LR989929.1:47080289-47107789 GCA_905146935.1 Scaeva pyrastri
ACTTAAGGCTGGGTGGCCAGCCAAAAAAACGGCTGGAATGTTTCAAATAAAGCAATAACTTTTACATTTCGAATGTTAATTGATTGAAATAAAAATTAATGCATTTTAAATAAACAGGGCTACTACACTGCATCATTATAATTTTTAAATGTATAATATAGAAATTCTGAGAGTGAAACAAACTACAATTTTGTCGTTATTTTGATAGTACTTTAAAATGCACCATTTATTTCTAGTATAACTAAGATTTTTATTTAATTTTTTTGGTGTTTTCAAAAGAAATTAAGTTAATTAAGGGAGTGACGGATTGACTTTAATTTATTTAATTTTTTTTATGTGCAAAAAATTAGTCCAATCTTATGCAATTTTCAATGGGTTTGACGTGTTTGAACAGGTATAACTTCTTTAATCTACTACATATTTTATCGAAACAAAAAGTATTGTAAAGCCTGTCTCAAATATTTTTATGACAAATAAATTTTTTTTTAAATAATTCACTTTTAAAGTTTAAAAAAATAAAAAAACCTAAAAAAAACGCAAAACACGTTATATTTTTGAGGACTTTTAAATATCCCTCATTTGTTTCTTAGCCTTTTGAACTATATTTTTTTTCTTTATTTTATTTAATAGATTAATTAATTACCTCGGGAGTGACGGATTGACTTTTTCTAAAAAAAAATTATTAACACTTTAAATGTTCATTGAAAAAGCCCAAATAACAATTAGCTTTCCAGAGAAACTAATGCTTGTACATATTTTTCTTATTTTTTTTATTTTTCTTCAGTATTTTTTCTATTGTTTTCCAATTCAAAAATTCTAATTGCGGTGATGGTTTTTTTTAAATAAATTTTTGAAAAAGTGTCTAATTTGGTGTTTTTCCCTTTCAAATTTCCTTTTTACACGCATACATAGAAGTTTCAGTTCCCACAAATTCCACTGCGAAATTAGCGCTTCGAGAGAATGTTTTTCATTTGGAAAAGAAATGATCCCCGCCCACGGCTCTCAAATATTTTTGTTGTTGGTTAACATATTGCTGGTTGTTTCTTCCTTTTTGCATCAAGAACAGAAAATGCAATAGAAAAAATGGTTATTGGAATTTGAGGAATATGTAAGGACAAACCAGTTTTTTTTGTCAATGAGTTTACTAGAGCAAGTGTACGTCCCATTCGCGTGGTGGGAAGTATGCAGAACAATATTGTGTGTGGTTTATCTACCTACTTCTTGCACCCTTTACTTTGATGACGTAGCAGAAGTCATGATCGTTGTGTTTTTTATATTTGATCTTGATGTTTTTTGTGGCAATAGAGAGGGGATTTATTGTTCTTTGGCAAAAACAAAAACAATTGCAATGCAAATGAGATCAGAACCGGTTTTCGAGAAAATATACTGAAATGGAAAGGAAACGTACATCTACAGCACAGACTGTCCTTTTTTATGGTTATTATTGTTGTTTTTTCTCTACTTTTCCCACTTTAGCGTGTTATTGATCTTATAAAGATACTCATTTTTTTCGACTCTATTCTTGTTCAAAAGGAGTGTAGAGAGAGAGAGTAACAAACAAGAACAAAATTCCTTTGGCCACATATGGCGATGCCATGAAATTCATGACAAAAAAGGTCACTAACACAAATAAAGTCATTTACATGAAGTTTGAGTTTGCCGATCTGGGACACCCAGCCTTAAGAAATTTTATTATTTTTGAAAAATAAAATGAATTCAAAATCAATGACATTTTGATATTCAAGTTGAAAAACAATTTTTGACACTTTTTGGTAAATTTTTGTTGTATCTAGTTTTTTTATTTTTTCAAAAATTTTACCAAAATGTCAAAAACGTTGTTTTACATTTTGAAGTTTATATAATTTATCGGTCATTGTATATGTGAGCAATACATTGTTTTTCAGTTTTTCTATTTAGTATTTCAGAAGTTATAACCTGTCGAAAAAATTTCGTTGGAGTCAATATCTCTACCCGTTCTTGAGATATCGCCGACGAAAAATGGTTCTCGAACGTTCGAACGTAGGAAAACGTACGTATACTCGCACACACAGACATCTCTCTAAAAATGACAGATATATTGAATGACCTTAAAACGTCCAGATATGTCAAAAATTTCAATTTGACAAATCGGACCGATAACAATAACTTCCTATGGGAAGTTAAAAACTATTTTTTAACGCCCTGCGAAGCGGGCGGGGGTTTCGCTAGTTCAATAATAAAATGCATCAAATATATCCCTTACACAAAAAAAACTGAAATATGGTAACATCGGACCCAAAAGATCATCAAAACTAAAACAGTTTTTCTTTTTCCTTCTTTCTATGGACAGTGAATTGAGAAAAAAGAACTACCCTCTATGTTTTTGATATTAAGACACACACACAGCTTTGAACACGCAAGCAAATATGTGAAATCAAAAACAGCTGTTTGTGCTTTATTATCAACCGACAAAGAGCTTTTCTATCAACAGACAAAAAGCTTTTTGATAGCCAAGCAGCAGTTGAAAAAATATGGGACATTTTTTTGTATGGGGATGAGAACATATGTATAGTTTTTTTATCTGTTCTTAAAGTTGATGTTGCTGTGCAATTGCTGCTAACCTTAAGGCTGGGTGTCCCAGATCGGCAAACTCAAACTTCATGTAAATGACTTTATTTGTGTTAGTGACCTTTTTTGTCATGAATTTCATGGCATCGCCATATGTGGCCACAGGAATTTTGTTCTTGTTTGTTACTCTCTCTCAACACTCTTTTTGAACAAGAATAGAGACGAAGAAAAAATATGAGTATCTTTATAAGATCTATAACAGGCTAAAGTGGGAAAAGTAAAGAAAAAACAACTATAATAATAACCAAAAAAAAGGACAGTCTGTGCTGTAGATGTACGTTTCCTTTCCATTTCAGTATATTTTCTCGAAAACCGGTTCTGATCTC
This sequence comes from Scaeva pyrastri, assembly GCA_905146935.1. Classification (NCBI taxonomy): domain Eukaryota; kingdom Metazoa; phylum Arthropoda; class Insecta; order Diptera; family Syrphidae; genus Scaeva; species Scaeva pyrastri. Next base: position 47,083,223 of record LR989929.1, read on the forward strand.
ATTTGTATTGCAATTGTTTTTGTTTTTGCCAAAGAATAATAAATCCCCTCTCTATTGCCACAAAAAACATCAAGATCAAATATAAAAAACAAAACGATCATGACTTCTGCTACGTCATCAAAGTAAAGGGTGCAAGAAGTAGGTAGATAAACCACACACAATATTGTTCTGCATGCTTCCCACCACGCGAATGGGACGTACACTTGCTCTAGTAAACTCATTGACAAAAAAAACAGGTTTGTCCTTACATATTCCTCAAATTCCAATAACCGGTTTTTCTATTGCATTTTCTGTTCTTGATGCAAAAAGGAAGAAACAACCAGCAATATGTAAACCAACACCAAAAATATTTGGGAGCGGGTGGGCGAGGCTCATTTCTTTTCCAAATGAAAAACATTCTCTCGAAGCGCTAATTTCGCAGTGGAATTACTGGGAACTGAAACTTCTATGTGTGCGTGTAAAAACGAAATTTCAAAGGGAAAAACACCAATTTAGACACTTTTTCAAAAATTTATTTAAAAAAAACCATCAAAGCAATTAAAATTTTTTAATTGGAGACCAATAGAAAAAATACTGAAAAAAAATAAGAAAAATATGCACAAGCATTATTTTCTCTGGAAAGCTAATTGTTATTTGGGCTTTTTGAATGAACATTTAAAGGGTTAATAATTTTTTTTTCGAAAAAGTCAATCCGTCACTCCCGAGGTAATTAATTAAGCTATTCAATAAAATAAAGAAAAAAAATATAGTTCAAAAGGCTAAGTAATGAAAGAGGGATATTTAAAAGTCCTCAAAAAAACAACGTTTTTTGCGTTTTTTTTAGGTTTTTTTATATTTTTAAACTTTAAAAGTGAATTATTTAAAAAAAAATTATTTTTAATAAAAATGTTTGAGACTGGCTTTACAATACTTTTTGTTTCGATAAAATATGTTGTAGATTAAAGAAGTTATACCTGTTCAAACACGCCAAACCCATTGAAAATTGCATAAGATTGGACTAATTTTTTGCCCATAAAAAAAATTAAATAAAATAAAGTCAATCCATCACTCCCTTAATTAACTTAATTTCTTTTGAAAACACCAAAAAAATTAAATAAAAATCTTAGCTATACCAAAAATAAATGGTGCATTTTAAACTACTATCTAAATAACGACAAAATTGTAGTTTGTTTCACTCTCATAATTACTGTATTATACATTTAAAAATTATAATGATGCAGTGTAGTAGCCCTGTTTATTGAGAATGCATTAATTTTTATTTCAATCAATTAGCATTCGAAATGTAAAAGGTATCGCTTTATTTGTAATATTCCAGCAGTTTTTTTGGCTGGCCACCCAGCCTTAAGGTGACATTTTTCAGGTTTATCAACATAAAAAAATGAAAACATAAAAATGGAAGAGCGGGTACAATTGAGTTCATTAAAACAAATCCCTTTTTGTACGACAGAAGACTTAAATCATACAAAAACATTGACGCCAAACAAAAAAAAATATATAAATGTGATCATCACTACATACAGTTTTTCCATATAATTTTTCGGCAAAATAATTTGCATAAAAAAAATGGAAAATAATATTGAAAATATCTTAACAATTGTTCCTAATTTGTTAGAAATATTGTTGGAGTCGTCTTCCTCATCTTCTTCATCAAGTGATGACGATGCAAGTGATGCAGTTAATTTTCTCTTGCAGAAGTCACGCTTTACCAATACAATTACACAAACTTCAAATTTTTCAGAATTCAGAAAAACCGTTCAATTGGGATTCTGCTTCTATGCAATTCCAATTCCTGATTGCCAATTTAAAACGACATTATACAAATTTTATTGTGTATACATGTTATGTGAAATAAAAATACATACATAAATATATATAAACCTAATCTAATCTAAAATAAAAGAAAGTCTGTTTTTTGTGTTCGTTCACTAACCAGCCAAAACAGTTGACCGATTTTCTTAATTTTTTCTTTAAATTAAAGAGGAATAAGAGTAGAAGGTTTAAGGCGCAAAAAAAAAATTATAAAAAAAATATGGATAATATTTTAAACAAAGAAATTAAATTTTGGTCGCTTATTTTAACAATATTTAGGAATTTGTGCACGCAAGAATCAGTACAGTGTGTGGTGTCCTGGTAAGATCTCCGCTCTAGACATGAGGGGTCTTAAGTTCGATTTCTGTCGCTGGCAAACGTTTATTTTTTTAATAAAAATGCATGGCCTAAACCAAAGTTTTGGTAAGGAAACGACAAACAATGAATTATATTTGTTTATACTTTTTTATATTTTGCATCCAATTATAGCAACAAAATAGTTATTTCAATTACTGTTTTTTTTTTGGAAAAATTGTATTTTTTTGCATTTTTAAGCTAAACATATCCAGCCTTAGTCTTTTAGTGTTTTCATTTTTTTTGTAACCGCATCCGTCGAGTATCTGTCATTTATTATAAGATTAATAATGATGAAACCAAAGATATTTTTGTTTATAAAAAGGCATTGGTATGAAAAAATATAAAACAAATAAAAAAGAGGCTCGGTGCTACCCACACTGATTTACTTTGAAAATTTGGCAGTAATTGAAGATTTTGCATTACACATCGCCTTTTACCAAAATAATTTTTTTGCTAAATTTAACTTCTCATAGGAGATATTGTTGTCAAATTGAAATTTTGGACAAATATCTCGAGAAAGGGGAATGATATTGTATTCAACTGTATTTTATTATATGCATTTTTCAATACCTTAAAAATTATGAAATATTGACGAATATCAACATTTTTTGTAAAAAAAACTATCTATTCGATTTATTTTTGATTTTTTTGATTAATAACAATTTTAGTAAAAAGACTTTATCACACTTAAGAAGTTTTATTTTTTTTGAAACATAAAATTAATTCAAAATCAATGTCATTTTTAGCCCTCGGAAAGTTGAAAAACAATGTTTGACACGTTTTGGTAAATTTTTGTTGTAGTTTCTTTTATTTTTTTTTTTTTCAAAAATGTTACCAAATGTCAAAAACGTTATTTTACGCCGTAATAAAATATTTCGAAGTTTATATCATTTATCGGTCATTGTATATTTAAGCAATACATTGTTTTTCAGTTTTTCTATTTAGTATTTCAGAAGTTATAACCTGTCGAAAATATTTAGTTGGAATCGATATCTCTACCCGTTCTTGAGAAATCGCCGAAGAAAAATATTTCTCAAACGTACAAATGTAGGAAAACGTACGTACACTCACACACACAGAAATCTCTCTAAAAATGACAAATATATAGGTATTGTAAGACTTTAAAACGTCCAGATATGTCAAAAATTTCAGTTTGACAAATCGGACCGATAACAATGGGAAGTTAAAAAAACTATTTTTTTCGCTAGTCTAATCTAAAATTACCATTAGGGTGTGTTTATAACTCGGGAAGTGAAGCTAATTGTCTACAGAGTTTCGGTCGGTACTATAATTAATATGTAGATTATAGGTTTATGTTGAACTTTAATTTTAACTTTAATTAATTGACGTTCATGTGTACATTTATAAAATTTAATTAATTCTTGTTTTTTCATTCTTAATGTATTTTCTTATCAGCTATTCTGAAGAACAAGACGCTCATTACTATTACAATATCAAGACTAAAAACTCTCAATGGGATCATCCTTTAGATGCTGAATATCGTGAACTTGCAGAGCAAGCTAGACAGAAGCAATTTACATCTGCAATAACTCCAGTAATTGACAACTCTGACGATGCTTCACAATTGGATTCAGGTATTCGCAGTCTTCAAGGTAACGAAGATATGGATTCAAACAATACAAACGACATTTCTTCGCCAGTTAATAACAGTGCTAAATGCAGTTCTTCCAATGGCACTCTAAGTTTCACAGGAACTAGTGGCTTTAGTGGAGGGTTTAACCGGTATTTAGAATCTCGAAACAAATGCTTTTCTATAGCACCCAACATAAAGGTGTCTCGATTCGAGGTTACAAAGACAAATCCACAAATTGGGCTAGCTATGAAATTCAAGAATATTGAGGGGCAACAGATCATAGACCATATCCCTTTGACTCCAAGTATTGAAGGACCAGAAAAAAAAAAAGGTTTTACTGCATCTGGCACCGGTGCTATATTTTTGAAATCAAATGTAAGACAAAACTTGGAAGTACTTAATTTGGTTGAGGCAAAAGAAAAAAATAGAGCCGTGGGCCTCTTTGCTGATATAGTCAATACTGGGGTGAAAGGCATTCTTAGAGACTCAAGTTTAACAGATATGCGACGGAAAAGTGATAATTTAGAAAACGATTTTGGAGAGGATAAGAAAAGTGTCCGTTTTAATCTTGAAAATATGAAATCCAGGTGCAATTTGTCACCAGAAGAAGACCCTAGCAGCTCAAAAAGGCTTACTCAAAGTCCCGAAATCTCAGTTATCTCAGATGATGAATACAATTGGGAAAACAATGATGGAGAAGATTATGAAAACTGTGATATTGGGAAGCACGTAAAAGAAGTGAGGGTTACTCCCGTTTTAAAGGTCTCAATTTTAAATGCTCAAAATTTGACCTTAGATCCGAACGAAAACGATAGGAGTCGTTCTAATGATGCAACTCGATCTTTGAGTGCCGAAAGCCAACCATCTTCATCTGTCTCTTATTTGGATAAGCTAAAAGAAGCTACACTTGTAAGACCACTTTACGAAGACACAGATTCAGACTCAAAAGCTAGTTCAGTTAGAAGCTTCGTTAATAAGTCAGAACAAGAATTCGAAAGTATTCCATTCGATCTCGATTGCCTTGATAAAAAACATGAACAGGATGTGGAAGAATTAGAAAATAAAGTCAAAGGGAGAGTCATCCAAAAGATAACACAATTTCCATTCAAACATGAAATCAACTCTAACCTTTCGAATATGTGCGGGCAAATCGACGAAGAAATTGAAAATGCAATTCTAAGATATCGACAGCAAAAACAGACAGAAAAAGCTGAAACATTTCGAAAAGAAAAAGAATACTTGGATGCAAAATTTGAGCATGATATTGAAACTATAAAAAAAGAACATGATATCAAGTTAAACAGCATTAGACATGAACACGATTTAAGACTTACATCAGTACAACATAAGCTAGAAGAAGACTTTGATAAACAATTTAAAGATTTCCAAGAAAAAATGGAAGAAGAGTTGGCCAATAAAAGAAAAGCAGTTGTTGATGAACATAAGTCTCACATGACCACACTTCAAAAAAATCATTCTGAAATTCTTCAGGATCTAGAAAGAGATTTAAAGAGTGAGGAAGAAATTTTAAAGAAGGAACACTCAACTAAGCTCTCAGAGATGCGTGATAAACTTACTAATGAAATGGATATGGAAAGACAACGAATGCGTGATACTGGTGAGGACCGAATGTATGAAAAAGTTCGTTGTGAAAAACGCCTGCTTGAAGATAAATATCGCTGTTTAAAGGAAAAATATGTGAGACTAAAAACAGATGTAAAATTATCTTTAGAACGACGCAACCGTCGACGTGAACAGCAAGCTGTTTTAAATCAACATAGTATGAATAATACAACTACAGGTTCAGAAACTGAACGATCTATTTCCAATAAACCTTCAATCGGAAACAGTGAAAACCGGAGTTTATCAAAATCGGCTTCTGCAGTTAAGCCACCCATTCCTCCAAAAACTCATTTGCATAATGTTAAAGAACACCCTTTACGCGAAAACTTAACTGATCGTCATCAGCCTAGAAAACCTGGTATATCCTCAAAGTACATTAAGCATCTACAGATTCATGATGACACGACATCAATGAGCCAATCTGATACAACTATTTCCAACAACTATACCAAAGGTCAATATCTACCCACACCTATTATGAGTGATAATGGTAATTCGGATTCGGAAGTTTTTCAAAACAACCAGGAGAATAATAATAACACACGTGGTGGTGGGACTCAGCGCAAAAAGTTCTTCTCCCGTATGAAGTCCGCTTCCACTTCACGACTCAACTCCGATAACTTTAAAGCAGATCGGCCATGTACCCCAGTGGAGAATTTACGACATCAACTTCAAAAATTAGAAGATCTTGAAGACCAATTTCCAGACAACACTTTGGACGCAACATATCACCTTCGCTATCCGTTCTCAGATGTTTCTAATGAACACGCTGGAACAAGCTCGGCTGAACTAGAGTTTTTTAAGCACCGTATTCACATGGAACGTGACTCAGTGCGTCGTGCTAAAGAATCTCTTCGCTCTCAAAGAACTAATTTCAGGGCTCGCCAACGGGAAATCAAACAGCATCATAAAACTAACACTAACAGGCACTCACTGGATCAATTGATTCAGGAAGAAAAGGAGTTGACTGAAATGGAAGTAAATCTACATAGAACAAGGGCACTTCTCGGGGAAAAAGTCATCCGATTAAGACATTTAGAGCAATCATTACAACGAATTTTCGAAAAAGAAAAGCCAATTGATTTTCTAACTGTAGAAAGCAAAGATGATGCTACATTAAGTGATCTTTCTTCTCATTCAAGCTCAGGGTTCAGTAGCACTGATTTTGCTAGTGGAGACACGCACAATTTAAACCGACGAAAGGATATGTTTCATAAAGAATCATCGGAATGTATTCAAAACTTGGAAATATTAAACGTTGAAATTAGAGAAATATTAGACATTCTCAGTAAGCAGCAGGGACATGGTAAGATAATTTTCTTTCTTTTGTTTTAACTTAATATTTCCTTTTACCAAAGGTCTATCAGTTCCATTCAGTAGTCCACAAAATGATTTTAGCTGGGCCAATGTTCTCTCGTCACCTGGAACAGTTCCAGGAACTCCAAACGGTACAAACTTTGTTCAAGCTCCACAATCAATTCCAACTCTGGCCGATCGACTGGAAACCTACCGTCAACTTGCTACTGGTCGAATGGGAGGAGCTGTTCTTGCCGCCAACACTATTGTTTCCCAGAGTCCAAGAGCAGTGAATTATACAACAAGTCTTGTAGAACGTACTAGGGATTTACGAAACTGGTTGCGTCAAGCTAAAAATGAACACGAAATTCTCACTGGAGTAGCTGCTACATCCGTGGGTAATGCTTCAACAACAGCTGCTGGACATTCACTTTCAGGAGGACCTTCGCATACGAACCTCTAATTAGGAAATTTGTTTTGTTGCTTTACGAATAAAGCTGCAACAAGATAATAATAATAAATATTACTTTTTGATGAATAACAAACAGGCACAAATAAAGTATCTGCGCAATTCTAATTAATTTAAAAATACTCGCTTAAAAGAGAACAACTTCAAAATTAATTGTTTGTTGAAATTTTGTTAAGGAAATAAAAGCACCTGATGAATTATAACACTAAAGAATTGAAGGAACTATGCTTGTCTATATAACATATTCTAATTTTCTTTGTACCGACAAAATTATTAAATATTGAAATAAGAACATATTTAATGTTAAGAAATTGTTTTTCACGTAAAATAGAAATATTTTCTAATTCAATATGTATTCAAAATTGAATACATGTCTTAAGAATAAGTTAATACAAAAAAAACTATAGTTCACGAAACTAAGATCGCAGAATATTTTGAATTGTTTGTTTTTTAATTAATGTTTTAATACATAAGCATTACAACTGATAAAATTTTGTACTAGCTTATGTTACTTCTGTACTTACCCACCCAGTTTGCCCAAGTTTTGGAAGTGATGTATTTATTTCATTTATTAGTGAATTATACCATTTATTTTCGTATTACTGTAATACAACTATGTCTTTTCATTTTAATTAAATATGTATACTGTTATTTTAATTTTCTTTTTATGCAAAGCGATATTTTAAGTTTCTTTTTTAAATATGCAAATTTTAAGAAATTCTAACCTATCGTTCATTAAGCATATATTAAAAAGAGATAATAAGTCCAATACTTAAGAACTTTACTTATTTTTGTGTCTAGTTTTATTATCTAAAATAGCTCTAACAAAAAAACAAAACAAATAAAAACTGGTATAAATGTTTCTCTTGATATAATAAAAAGACAAAAATAAAATAAAAAATAAATATTTAAATTTTTTTTTCGGTTAAAAAAACCGTTTGTCATTTTTATATTTTTAATTTGGTGTCATTAAAAAACCTTAACATCGTGCCTATAGACTATACCAAAAACATTTTTCCACAATCCTCTACGCCTTTCCTTTTTTCATACGTTTTATAATATAATATCTATTATGATTTCTTTTTTGCAACTGTAGCTTTAACAAGCTTTCATAGTTTTTAAGTCTTAATTGTCCCCCATTGCCTTTAAAATTAGTTGTATAAATTGATTATCTTGTTGCAAAGATAAGAATTTGTTTAGTTTTAGTTTATTTAAGCAATAATAACTCCTTCTGTGAAAAAATGTTAACTTTAACAACAACATATTGATTACTTAAATTTAAATAGTTTAATAAAAAAGAAGCAAACTTAATATTTTAAATACATATGTTATGTTGTGATATGAGATTTTAAAATGATTTTTAGAAATGTTGTATGAAATAAAAAAAGAGTTGTTATATTTTTTAAATAAAATTTCTTACTATACCAAATATAAATATTGTGTGATGATCGCATAAACGTATATAAATCTATATATATATATATAATATATATAATATTATCCAGATAATTAAAGAATTTTAATATTTTATGTATAATGTCATATGAATTATTAAACCTTTTATATGAAGAACAAACAATGATAAGCCATATGAGATATAATCTATGAATATCGATTTTAGTCAGTTTATAGTATTAAAAATATGGAAAGTATTTACTCGGGCAGCTTCAAAACAATTATAAATTTTCCAGTAACTATGTATGTTTAATAAAATATAATTGAAACTTATATTGAAGGTACATTGCGTTAATCTGTTATTAATTTCACATCTCAAAATATCTATGATATTTAGCTCCTGGTAAGTAATTGGTGCTATTGTGGTAACCGATTGGATTGGAATTCTCTCCGATTTGTACGAAATGTACGAATTTTGTACTGTCGTAACCGTTCGGACACAAATCGGAGAAACTTCCAAAACAAGTTTTGACGTGCGTTAAACAAGTCAAATTCTTGCGATGAATGACATCAAAATCAATTTCGCTCATAAATGCATGCCATTCAATGTGTCGCTTATCGGTGTGTATTCATATTTTTTCTTCCGATTTCTCCGACACACAGTGGAACGAATGAATGGGAAAACGGAAAAATTAATATCTTCTGAATAAAAAAAGGAAATCAACCAAATATGCTTGAAATAGTATTTTAGCACTTATATCTATGATTGTAACCTAAAACATAAGAAAAAATACACTCTAAAACTTATAAATTCAGGATTTTTTACTTAAAAGAGTTGAGCAGAGAACTTGTTTTTTATTTATTTATGATTGTTTTCCCTTTTTTTATACAGATTACATAATTTTAATAGGTTAACGAATAGTTACACTAATAAATACAATGTGCATAAATTAATGACTATCGCTCTGCGAAGAAGTATGCAGAATATTAAGGACTAATTCGACGTGTAATCCTGAAATCTCACTATTGTTGACCAAGTAACGATCTAAATTTGGGTCTCTTTTTGACTTTTTAAAATAAGCACTAGATCGGATGCTTGAAATATAGGGATCTGATGTTATTAACAAATATTCAAACATTCATTTTGGTAACCGCCTCTGATACAGCAGTCCTTTCAGACAATATTTCCGCCTTGTATTTCTTAAGCTCATAGTATGTAGCTGGGAAAACATTCCTACTTATGTCGTTTTCAATTGGCAATCTGGAATCAGAAAAAAGCATTCTCAAAGCGCTCAATTGGGCAAAAGTGACAGTTCTAATTCTGAAAAGGAAGAGATTTCTCTTCTGGATTTGAAGTCAGAAGCAAAAACAGAATCACTCACACATTCAAAGATTTTACATGTCACTCTTAACAAATGTCATATTTTTGAATTAACAAATTGTGCGAACTGTGAAGTGATTGCTTGAAATTAAAACTAAACTATAAAAAAAAAATGGATAGTAATATTGACAATATCTTAGCAATTGTTCCTAATTTGTTAGAAACATTGTTGAAGTCGTCTTCCTCATCTTCTTCATCAAGTGATGACGATGCAAGTGATGCAGTTAATTTTCTATTGCAGGAGTTTTCCAAAAAGCCAAGATTGCAAAACTACCAATACAGTCACACCAAACTTCAAATTTTTCAGAATTCACAAAAAGTGTTCAATTGGGAAAGCTTTCGCAAAATAATGGAAGTTTTTTTTTGCTTGTATAACAACTAAGAGCAGGAAAGGGTTATACGAGTGAGTGCGTAGCCGATCGATGGGGAATTCTCTGTTCGGGTTCTTGTTATGTCATCCGTCGTGTATTCGTTTTTTCGTAATTTTTGTTTTTTTTTTGTTTATGAAAGTTTATTAGCGTCACCACTTGTCCAATCATGAGTATTAATAATTTCTTTTCTATTTCAGAGTAATTAGTTCTTTTGTATGTTTTAAGTTTCACGCGAATTGTTTTAGTGTAACTCCATAATTATTATTCAATTCCTGTTCGTGTTTGTCCTTTATTTATTTACTGATTTTTATATTAATTGTTGTTACTAATTGTTAAGGTCACGTAATGGCGTGGAAGTTTTTTTAGTCAAGTTATTTATTTTGTTTGTAAGCAACCGATTGAGATCCGAGGAGAGGTGTCGCCGCGGGGTACACTTAATGGTGCAGGTCCTGGTAGGCTACGTCTACAGAGCTCTATAGGGGTAGAAAGCTAGGGCTTCGTTTGAGACAGAAAAACACTATAAAGAGTGTTTCGCGGGTGGTAGTTGGGTGGCACTACAGCTCCATGATTTGTTTGGTGTTGCGTTTTTGGTTAGTTTAGTTCTTGTTATATATATTTTTTTTTTTTTGTTAATTTTATTAAAAATTTTAAAATCTATTTTCTTACAATTATTCATTTTGTTTCTGCTTATTTTTTCTCTATTTATTTGTTATCTATTTATTGTTTATTTATTATATATTTATTCTCTATTTATTTATTAATCATTATTTATTTATAAATATTTATTTATTATATATTGTTGTTTTTTTCAGTTATTTATTACTTATTTATTTATTATTAAATCGTTAATTATTTGATGCCTTATTTATGTTATCTAAAACATCTGATAAATGTCGTTTATGGTTAATAAAACTTCCAAAAAAGCCACTAAGCTGCAACAAAAGTTTTTTTTCTTGGCTTCTTAAGTGAAGCTATGGCCTGTTAGAAGAATTTTCTTGGGTGCTGAAGGTGGCTGAACGACGGTGAAGATGGTATGATCTGAAACCGATCATCCACCATCCTTGGTTGAATCTAATACTGGCCGCAGATTCCTAAAGGTAGGGTGGGTAATGGCCACACTGCACTAACACCCGCAGTGCCCTGATGTGCCAATACTCCGTCCGTTCATGTTTCCTACCTTTTCCTTGTTCCTTGGCCTGATTTATGTTTTTGTCTGCAGGCGAGGTTGAGTTTCGGGGGCAAGATCCCCCCCGTCCGACGAGCTGACGCCGTGCACCGCAAGCAGGCCGCGTCCTCCGGAGCTCAACATTCCTTCCTACGCTTTCCAAAATCTTCCTATCTCTTTTTCCTACCTCATCCTTATCCTACCCTTCCACTATACCTACCTCCTCACCTCCTCTTGCCTTGCAACACTGTTGTTCTGAGCAAAGTTTATTTGAGCTTTGACAATCCCAAGTCAAGACATAATGCTAAGCTTTGTTGCAAAGACCTTCTTCCTTTTTAAGGAGACTTTGAAGTCGAGATTTTAGCAGCATAGCCAGGGCTGGCCCTAGCTAAAATTGCGCTCTGTGCAAGATTGTTAGAAAGCGCCCTTTTTATATTTGCGAAAATACATAAAATATACATATGTACATACACATATAAAGTCGTTTCCACATAACCCATTAGGTAGACTTTCACTGCGTTTTTTTTTATTGAGGTAGACCTAATCCTCACTAACAAAAAATAGTTGTATGTATGAGTATCTGATATGTATGTAATTTAACGTAATAACGAAAATTATTAGGGTCACCCAAATCTTCAATTGAAACAATATCAGAAACCTCTTCTTCTGACAATACTGCACTCCCTACCAGCACGTCATCGATACGAAATTTAGTAAAATTTATGCTTTATTTTCGCCTTCAACAAGCTTTTTTCTGAATTCTGCCCCCGAAGGCTTTTTTTTGTCCATATTGGAAAAAAAAAACAACACAAAAATTTAATAGTAAATAGGTAGTTACAAAACACTTTCACAAGCGCGTCACTTGACTTTCAAATCTGATTTTATTTAAATAATCGTAAGCGAAAAAAAGTTATAAGAAATCTGCACCAGACCAGAGTGCAAAGAATTTTAACTGAAAAAATATTCAATAGAAGAAGAAAAGGAACAAAAAGGCGGCTGTAAAACCCACACGCATTTTTTATCGCTTCTATGTTCTATGATGTGTAAAAAACACCCGAACATTGCAATCCTTTAACTATCCGTTTGCCACAGATTTTAGCAGCATAGCCAGGGCTGGCCCTAGCTAAAATTGCGCTCTGTGCAAGATTGTTAGAAAGCGCCCTTTTTATATTTGCGAAAATACATAAAATATACATATGTACATACACATACTAATACACATATAAAGTCGTTTCCACATAACCCATTAGGTAGACTTTCACTGCGTTTTTTTTTATTGAGGTAGACCTAATCCTCACTAACAAAAAATAGTTGTATGTATGAGTATCTGATATGTATGTAATTTAACGTAATAACGAAAATTATTAGGGTCACCCAAATCTTCAATTGAAACAATATCAGAAACCTCTTCTTCTGACAATACTGCACTCCCTACCAGCACGTCATCGATACGAAATTTAGTAAAATTTATGCTTTATTTTCGCCTTCAACAAGCTTTTTTCTGAATTCTGCCCCCGAAGGCTTTTTTTTGTCCATATTGGAAAAAAAAAACAACACAAAAATTTAATAGTAAATAGGTAGTTACAAAACACTTTCACAAGCGCGTCACTTGACTTTCAAATCTGATTTTATTTAAATAATCGTAAGCGAAAAAAAGTTATAAGAAATCTGCACCAGACCAGAGTGCAAAGAATTTTAACTGAAAAAATATTTAATAGAAGAAGAAAAGGAACAAAAAGGCGGCTGTAAAACCCACACGCATTTTGTATCGCTTCTATGTTCTATGATGTGTAAAAAACACCCGAACATTGCAATCCTTTAACTATCCGTTTGCCACTATCGTCTTACAGTGTGAAATCTAGCTCGTTTAGAGGAATTAAATTAATAGCACTTACAAGTTTAACCTTTTTTTAGTTTGTAATATCCCATCCATCAACATAATGTATATAATTAACCACCCTATAAACTGTAATTTTATTTTATTTTATTTTATTTTATTTTCAATTCTCTGATATCGTATCTATTGAATTTATTTCATTAATATAAAATTAATTATTTTTTTTTATAAAATAATAGGAAAATTGTCACACTGTACGTCGTCGTGGCATATCGATCGTGGAATTGGAATAGAATGTAAGTTTTGGGCGTGTATTGTGGATGCGTGTATTAGGATTCCTTTTTTTTTATCTGTTGTGTGAGTATGAGAATGGTGTGAACTGTGGAATACACATTTGTGAGAAGTAAAAACCTGCACCCAATGGTTTTCCTTGTTCCCGAGAATGCGCCTCCGGAATTCTGCGCCCTGTGCATTTGCACATCCTGCACATATGGTAGGTCTGGGACTGAGCATAGCTTAGCTCATCTAAGATGTGTTGCAACACTAGTTTCTGAATTCGTCGTTGTTTACTTCGCTTACCACGTTGTTCAAAACATTTTAGAAGTCTTCCAACATTACTAGCTCCTTCTGAATTCTAGTTTAAATGAACACAAATAGTTTGGTTTATAATTTGAAATGATTTTTCAACTGAACTCGAAATTGAAAATAGCAGTTTATTAAAAAACTTAACTTCATTGTTTTAAGGGTAACAATATGAAAATAATTTAAATGTCTAAAAGAAGTGTGATTTCTGAAAGGTTGTATTATTACTTACAGAATTAAAAAATTCCTCGGGTAAGGACAAATTAAGATTAATCCACAGTTGGTAATCCTGTCCTTCTTTCTCTGGCAATGCTGCCTTTTTGGCCTTAAACCAACACCTTCATTAAGCTCTTCCAATCCAAGAAACTGCTTAGTTTAGTTTTAAAAGTTTGAAACTTTCCTAAAAAGTGCACTATAGAGTCATACTGTTAAAAAGTCACCTTGCTTGATGAACGCAGTCGAACCTAAGAATGTCAATTTTCTTAAAAAAGCGCAAATTTGCACAAAAATTTAGATTTAGAATATACACACATAGACGAACTTAAAACAACACAAATCTCAAAGGGGCTTTTTGGGGTGTTATAGAAAACCCTACTTATACCCGAAATTCACATTTTAACACAAAAATCTAATTAGACACTCACTTCAGACACCATATTACAAAAAACATGAATTAAACACTATTTATTATAACAGAAAATGATTTCCCATACCTTGAATATTCTTATTAGCCATTTTATACAAATTAATTTTGAGCACAATTTAATTAAATAAAGTGAAGAATTTAAATTATATCAAAAAAAAACACTCGTTTTTAATGCCAGCGAAGAAAAATCCACTTCTCACTGTTTAACGCTCTGTTACTTTTGCACGTCTTGCTAAATCAAAACAATTTTAATTCAGTTATGACATATATATATATATTAACATACCAATCACTCAAAAGTCTCGCCTAAATATTCAGGGGTGGAATCGCGTAAGGTGATTGTCACTGTTTTTTTGTCAATTTTTATTATCAACTTCTCTTTGCTCTGCGTTAAGTGATCGCTAAAAATTTAATATTGCTTGGTTGCACTTATCCAAGTTTGGAAACTTACATAGTTCGAATTTTAAATTATCAAACAGGAACAAATGTCATTTCGATCAGCTGTTGTTTTATTATGAAAATATTGTTCTCAATAAGTCTGTTCACTGAGTTTTAGAGTAGGATAGAACAGAGTAGAACAGCGTAGGATAGGATAGAACAGAACAATAAACGTCAGACAACTTAGAACAGTCAAATATCTGGCATCTGAAATTGTACACAAAAAATTGTTTTGCTTTGACTCACGTTTAACGAAAATTTATTACCAATTTTTGATAAATAAACCAATTATTTAGTTTCCGACATAAAAATTGATTAAAACTGTTCCAAATATAATATTTTGTTTACTTTATTCTCACACAAAACAAATATAAAGCACAACAGTCGAAATGAAAACCAATCACAAATTACAGAAAGATGATTTTGACACTTTTCACAATTCTGTTCTACCTAAAAAGCAAGTGTAGAAAATGCTGTTCTAAAGTGTTCCAAACTGTTCTAGATTGCCTCATTGAACAGCAAACTAGAACACTTTAGAACAGCAAAAACCTCATTGAACAGTAAAAAGCTGTTCTAATCTGTTCTAAACTGGTCCAAACTGTTCGGAACAGCTTCATTGAACAGACTTAATATATAATAAGTTATTATTAATAACAATACATACAGTACCTACTTCTATTAATTCCTGGTGGTAAACGAGCAATCGCAACATACACAAACTTTCAGTCGAAAGATTTTTAAGAATCTGAAATGTATAATTTATGTGTTGGAATTTGCAAATAACATACCAATACATTTTCATAGAAAGTCTCATAAGTTCCTCTCATAAAAAAATAATGCATTGATGTTTACTTTGTAAACTATTCAAATTATTTTATTTAAAATTTGATATATTTTTAACTTTTTTTTACTTTATTTTTCAATTTGAAGTAAAACACTACTTATGTTTCTGAAAAAACTAAGAAAAATATATGAAAGCGACACTTTTATAGCTGTCACCAAAAAACTATACTAGAAAATTGAGTCAATTTGATAATCACCTTACGTGGAGCACATACTAGCGGACCCGACAGACTTCGTTCTGTCAAAAAGTTTTGGAATGTGGCAGTTTTTTGTTCCTGCCTATTTTATAGTCGGCGCAACAAATTTTCCTGAACAGAACCGTCCCCCTGATGATAGGGAGGTGTCTGAGGTTTAGCTCGGGTGACCCAAGTATCTCCGCTTCCACGAACTTTGGCCACCCCTCTATGACCCACTAAAAAACTAAGAAGAGGACTTAGGGTTCAAACCTGATTGGATAATATTCTAAAAGGACAGTAGGAACCTAAAGGTGACAAATTTTTAAAAAGTGTGTGCCTCAATGACAGAACATCAAGATGGACGGGTTATTATTTTATTATTGATTTGATTGTATTTAAAAGTGGGGTAAGTCACAGGAAAGTGGCGCCCAAATTTAACGTCCAAACATAAACTCCAGAGTACACAGTAATAGTGGATTTACATGTTTCTGCATCTGCAAAATGCAGAAAAGTAGAAAGAGTCAGATATACTTTCAAATCCGAAAGTGGGAAAGAATACACAGGTGGTAATTCTTTGTTACTTTCTATAAACTGCTATAACTTGTTGACAGCTGTAAATCATATATGTTTTCCTTCAAAGTTAATTTGTATTTTGTGTGAAATTTTAAATTTTTGATAAATTATAATTTTTTTTTTAAATTTGACCCTTCTTTTGGTATCCTTCCTATTTGAGGACGAAGAACAACAAAAACTCAAAGAGAAAAAAGGTTCTGGGTTTATCCATACGATCAAAAAAAAAAAAAAACAAAAAGGTACATATTCTTATTTCCACCCAACTCTAGCAACTTCCGTTTTTTGTGAGCGCAGCTAAAACCAAGAAAGATTATATCCGGGAGTCAATTTGTCCTAAATTACGGTTGGTCATAACACTCAGGTGAATAACATGCTATTTTAATGATTTTTGCTTAAAATTTAAAATTTTTAAGTTAACTTAACTTAACTTAACTTAACTTAACTTAACTTAACTTAACTTAACTTAACTTAACTTAACTTAACTTAACTTAACTTAACTTAACTTAACTTAACTTAACTTAACTTAACTTAACTTAACTTAACTTAACTTAACTTAACTTAACTTAACTTAACTTAACTTAACTTAACTTAACTTAACTTAACTTAACTTAACTTAACTTAACTTAACTTAACTTAACTTAACTTAACTTAACTTAACTTAACTTAACTTAACTTAACTTAACTTAACTTAACTTAACTTAACTTAACTTAACTTAACTTAACTTAACTTAACTTAACTTAACTTAACTTAACTTAACTTAACTTAACTTAACTTAACTTAACTTAACTTAACTTAACTTAACTTAACTTAACTTAACTTAACTTAACTTAACTTAACTTAACTTAACTTAACTTAACTTAACTTAACTTAACTTAACTTAACTTAACTTAACTTAACTTAACTTAACTTAACTTAACTTAACTTAACTTAACTTAACTTAACTTAACTTAACTTAACTTAACTTAACTTAACTTAACTTAACTTAACTTAACTTAACTTAACTTAACTTAACTTAACTTAACTTAACTTAACTTAACTTAACTTAACTTAACTTAACTTAACTTAACTTAACTTAACTTAACTTAACTTAACTTAACTTAACTTAACTTAACTTAACTTAACTTAACTTAACTTAACTTAACTTAACTTAACTTAACTTAACTTAACTTAACTTAACTTAACTTAACTTAACTTAACTTAACTTAACTTAACTTAACTTAACTTAACTTAACTTAACTTAACTTAACTTAACTTAACTTAACTTAACTTAACTTAACTTAACTTAACTTAACTTAACTTAACTTAACTTAACTTAACTTAACTTAACTTAACTTAACTTAACTTAACTTAACTTAACTTAACTTAACTTAACTTAACTTAACTTAACTTAACTTAACTTAACTTAACTTAACTTAACTTAACTTAACTTAACTTAACTTAACTTAACTTAACTTAACTTAACTTAACTTAACTTAACTTAACTTAACTTAACTTAACTTAACTTAACTTAACTTAACTTAACTTAACTTAACTTAACTTAACTTAACTTAACTTAACTTAACTTAACTTAACTTAACTTAACTTAACTTAACTTAACTTAACTTAACTTAACTTAACTTAACTTAACTTAACTTAACTTAACTTAACTTAACTTAACTTAACTTAACTTAACTTAACTTAACTTAACTTAACTTAACTTAACTTAACTTAACTTAACTTAACTTAACTTAACTTAACTTAACTTAACTTAACTTAACTTAACTTAACTTAACTTAACTTAACTTAACTTAACTTAACTTAACTTAACTTAACTTAACTTAACTTAACTTAACTTAACTTAACTTAACTTAACTTAACTTAACTTAACTTAACTTAACTTAACTTAACTTAACTTAACTTAACTTAACTTAACTTAACTTAACTTAACTTAACTTAACTTAACTTAACTTAACTTAACTTAACTTAACTTAACTTAACTTAACTTAACTTAACTTAACTTAACTTAACTTAACTTAACTTAACTTAACTTAACTTAACTTAACTTAACTTAACTTAACTTAACTTAACTTAACTTAACTTAACTTAACTTAACTTAACTTAACTTAACTTAACTTAACTTAACTTAACTTAACTTAACTTAACTTAACTTAACTTAACTTAACTTAACTTAACTTAACTTAACTTAACTTAACTTAACTTAACTTAACTTAACTTAACTTAACTTAACTTAACTTAACTTAACTTAACTTAACTTAACTTAACTTAACTTAACTTAACTTAACTTAACTTAACTTAACTTAACTTAACTTAACTTAACTTAACTTAACTTAACTTAACTTAACTTAACTTAACTTAACTTAACTTAACTTAACTTAACTTAACTTAACTTAACTTAACTTAACTTAACTTAACTTAACTTAACTTAACTTAACTTAACTTAACTTAACTTAACTTAACTTAACTTAACTTAACTTAACTTAACTTAACTTAACTTAACTTAACTTAACTTAACTTAACTTAACTTAACTTAACTTAACTTAACTTAACTTAACTTAACTTAACTTAACTTAACTTAACTTAACTTAACTTAACTTAACTTAACTTAACTTAACTTAACTTAACTTAACTTAACTTAACTTAACTTAACTTAACTTAACTTAACTTAACTTAACTTAACTTAACTTAACTTAACTTAACTTAACTTAACTTAACTTAACTTAACTTAACTTAACTTAACTTAACTTAACTTAACTTAACTTAACTTAACTTAACTTAACTTAACTTAACTTAACTTAACTTAACTTAACTTAACTTAACTTAACTTAACTTAACTTAACTTAACTTAACTTAACTTAACTTAACTTAACTTAACTTAACTTAACTTAACTTAACTTAACTTAACTTAACTTAACTTAACTTAACTTAACTTAACTTAACTTAACTTAACTTAACTTAACTTAACTTAACTTAACTTAACTTAACTTAACTTAACTTAACTTAACTTAACTTAACTTAACTTAACTTAACTTAACTTAACTTAACTTAACTTAACTTAACTTAACTTAACTTAACTTAACTTAACTTAACTTAACTTAACTTAACTTAACTTAACTTAACTTAACTTAACTTAACTTAACTTAACTTAACTTAACTTAACTTAACTTAACTTAACTTAACTTAACTTAACTTAACTTAACTTAACTTAACTTAACTTAACTTAACTTAACTTAACTTAACTTAACTTAACTTAACTTAACTTAACTTAACTTAACTTAACTTAACTTAACTTAACTTAACTTAACTTAACTTAACTTAACTTAACTTAACTTAACTTAACTTAACTTAACTTAACTTAACTTAACTTAACTTAACTTAACTTAACTTAACTTAACTTAACTTAACTTAACTTAACTTAACTTAACTTAACTTAACTTAACTTAACTTAACTTAACTTAACTTAACTTAACTTAACTTAACTTAACTTAACTTAACTTAACTTAACTTAACTTAACTTAACTTAACTTAACTTAACTTAACTTAACTTAACTTAACTTAACTTAACTTAACTTAACTTAACTTAACTTAACTTAACTTAACTTAACTTAACTTAACTTAACTTAACTTAACTTAACTTAACTTAACTTAACTTAACTTAACTTAACTTAACTTAACTTAACTTAACTTAACTTAACTTAACTTAACTTAACTTAACTTAACTTAACTTAACTTAACTTAACTTAACTTAACTTAACTTAACTTAACTTAACTTAACTTAACTTAACTTAACTTAACTTAACTTAACTTAACTTAACTTAACTTAACTTAACTTAACTTAACTTAACTTAACTTAACTTAACTTAACTTAACTTAACTTAACTTAACTTAACTTAACTTAACTTAACTTAACTTAACTTAACTTAACTTAACTTAACTTAACTTAACTTAACTTAACTTAACTTAACTTAACTTAACTTAACTTAACTTAACTTAACTTAACTTAACTTAACTTAACTTAACTTAACTTAACTTAACTTAACTTAACTTAACTTAACTTAACTTAACTTAACTTAACTTAACTTAACTTAACTTAACTTAACTTAACTTAACTTAACTTAACTTAACTTAACTTAACTTAACTTAACTTAACTTAACTTAACTTAACTTAACTTAACTTAACTTAACTTAACTTAACTTAACTTAACTTAACTTAACTTAACTTAACTTAACTTAACTTAACTTAACTTAACTTAACTTAACTTAACTTAACTTAACTTAACTTAACTTAACTTAACTTAACTTAACTTAACTTAACTTAACTTAACTTAACTTAACTTAACTTAACTTAACTTAACTTAACTTAACTTAACTTAACTTAACTTAACTTAACTTAACTTAACTTAACTTAACTTAACTTAACTTAACTTAACTTAACTTAACTTAACTTAACTTAACTTAACTTAACTTAACTTAACTTAACTTAACTTAACTTAACTTAACTTAACTTAACTTAACTTAACTTAACTTAACTTAACTTAACTTAACTTAACTTAACTTAACTTAACTTAACTTAACTTAACTTAACTTAACTTAACTTAACTTAACTTAACTTAACTTAACTTAACTTAACTTAACTTAACTTAACTTAACTTAACTTAACTTAACTTAACTTAACTTAACTTAACTTAACTTAACTTAACTTAACTTAACTTAACTTAACTTAACTTAACTTAACTTAACTTAACTTAACTTAACTTAACTTAACTTAACTTAACTTAACTTAACTTAACTTAACTTAACTTAACTTAACTTAACTTAACTTAACTTAACTTAACTTAACTTAACTTAACTTAACTTAACTTAACTTAACTTAACTTAACTTAACTTAACTTAACTTAACTTAACTTAACTTAACTTAACTTAACTTAACTTAACTTAACTTAACTTAACTTAACTTAACTTAACTTAACTTAACTTAACTTAACTTAACTTAACTTAACTTAACTTAACTTAACTTAACTTAACTTAACTTAACTTAACTTAACTTAACTTAACTTAACTTAACTTAACTTAACTTAACTTAACTTAACTTAACTTAACTTAACTTAACTTAACTTAACTTAACTTAACTTAACTTAACTTAACTTAACTTAACTTAACTTAACTTAACTTAACTTAACTTAACTTAACTTAACTTAACTTAACTTAACTTAACTTAACTTAACTTAACTTAACTTAACTTAACTTAACTTAACTTAACTTAACTTAACTTAACTTAACTTAACTTAACTTAACTTAACTTAACTTAACTTAACTTAACTTAACTTAACTTAACTTAACTTAACTTAACTTAACTTAACTTAACTTAACTTAACTTAACTTAACTTAACTTAACTTAACTTAACTTAACTTAACTTAACTTAACTTAACTTAACTTAACTTAACTTAACTTAACTTAACTTAACTTAACTTAACTTAACTTAACTTAACTTAACTTAACTTAACTTAACTTAACTTAACTTAACTTAACTTAACTTAACTTAACTTAACTTAACTTAACTTAACTTAACTTAACTTAACTTAACTTAACTTAACTTAACTTAACTTAACTTAACTTAACTTAACTTAACTTAACTTAACTTAACTTAACTTAACTTAACTTAACTTAACTTAACTTAACTTAACTTAACTTAACTTAACTTAACTTAACTTAACTTAACTTAACTTAACTTAACTTAACTTAACTTAACTTAACTTAACTTAACTTAACTTAACTTAACTTAACTTAACTTAACTTAACTTAACTTAACTTAACTTAACTTAACTTAACTTAACTTAACTTAACTTAACTTAACTTAACTTAACTTAACTTAACTTAACTTAACTTAACTTAACTTAACTTAACTTAACTTAACTTAACTTAACTTAACTTAACTTAACTTAACTTAACTTAACTTAACTTAACTTAACTTAACTTAACTTAACTTAACTTAACTTAACTTAACTTAACTTAACTTAACTTAACTTAACTTAACTTAACTTAACTTAACTTAACTTAACTTAACTTAACTTAACTTAACTTAACTTAACTTAACTTAACTTAACTTAACTTAACTTAACTTAACTTAACTTAACTTAACTTAACTTAACTTAACTTAACTTAACTTAACTTAACTTAACTTAACTTAACTTAACTTAACTTAACTTAACTTAACTTAACTTAACTTAACTTAACTTAACTTAACTTAACTTAACTTAACTTAACTTAACTTAACTTAACTTAACTTAACTTAACTTAACTTAACTTAACTTAACTTAACTTAACTTAACTTAACTTAACTTAACTTAACTTAACTTAACTTAACTTAACTTAACTTAACTTAACTTAACTTAACTTAACTTAACTTAACTTAACTTAACTTAACTTAACTTAACTTAACTTAACTTAACTTAACTTAACTTAACTTAACTTAACTTAACTTAACTTAACTTAACTTAACTTAACTTAACTTAACTTAACTTAACTTAACTTAACTTAACTTAACTTAACTTAACTTAACTTAACTTAACTTAACTTAACTTAACTTAACTTAACTTAACTTAACTTAACTTAACTTAACTTAACTTAACTTAACTTAACTTAACTTAACTTAACTTAACTTAACTTAACTTAACTTAACTTAACTTAACTTAACTTAACTTAACTTAACTTAACTTAACTTAACTTAACTTAACTTAACTTAACTTAACTTAACTTAACTTAACTTAACTTAACTTAACTTAACTTAACTTAACTTAACTTAACTTAACTTAACTTAACTTAACTTAACTTAACTTAACTTAACTTAACTTAACTTAACTTAACTTAACTTAACTTAACTTAACTTAACTTAACTTAACTTAACTTAACTTAACTTAACTTAACTTAACTTAACTTAACTTAACTTAACTTAACTTAACTTAACTTAACTTAACTTAACTTAACTTAACTTAACTTAACTTAACTTAACTTAACTTAACTTAACTTAACTTAACTTAACTTAACTTAACTTAACTTAACTTAACTTAACTTAACTTAACTTAACTTAACTTAACTTAACTTAACTTAACTTAACTTAACTTAACTTAACTTAACTTAACTTAACTTAACTTAACTTAACTTAACTTAACTTAACTTAACTTAACTTAACTTAACTTAACTTAACTTAACTTAACTTAACTTAACTTAACTTAACTTAACTTAACTTAACTTAACTTAACTTAACTTAACTTAACTTAACTTAACTTAACTTAACTTAACTTAACTTAACTTAACTTAACTTAACTTAACTTAACTTAACTTAACTTAACTTAACTTAACTTAACTTAACTTAACTTAACTTAACTTAACTTAACTTAACTTAACTTAACTTAACTTAACTTAACTTAACTTAACTTAACTTAACTTAACTTAACTTAACTTAACTTAACTTAACTTAACTTAACTTAACTTAACTTAACTTAACTTAACTTAACTTAACTTAACTTAACTTAACTTAACTTAACTTAACTTAACTTAACTTAACTTAACTTAACTTAACTTAACTTAACTTAACTTAACTTAACTTAACTTAACTTAACTTAACTTAACTTAACTTAACTTAACTTAACTTAACTTAACTTAACTTAACTTAACTTAACTTAACTTAACTTAACTTAACTTAACTTAACTTAACTTAACTTAACTTAACTTAACTTAACTTAACTTAACTTAACTTAACTTAACTTAACTTAACTTAACTTAACTTAACTTAACTTAACTTAACTTAACTTAACTTAACTTAACTTAACTTAACTTAACTTAACTTAACTTAACTTAACTTAACTTAACTTAACTTAACTTAACTTAACTTAACTTAACTTAACTTAACTTAACTTAACTTAACTTAACTTAACTTAACTTAACTTAACTTAACTTAACTTAACTTAACTTAACTTAACTTAACTTAACTTAACTTAACTTAACTTAACTTAA
>LR989929.1:47110289-47159677 GCA_905146935.1 Scaeva pyrastri
CTTAACTTAACTTAACTTAACTTAACTTAACTTAACTTAACTTAACTTAACTTAACTTAACTTAACTTAACTTAACTTAACTTAACTTAACTTAACTTAACTTAACTTAACTTAACTTAACTTAACTTAACTTAACTTAACTTAACTTAACTTAACTTAACTTAACTTAACTTAACTTAACTTAACTTAACTTAACTTAACTTAACTTAACTTAACTTAACTTAACTTAACTTAACTTAACTTAACTTAACTTAACTTAACTTAACTTAACTTAACTTAACTTAACTTAACTTAACTTAACTTAACTTAACTTAACTTAACTTAACTTAACTTAACTTAACTTAACTTAACTTAACTTAACTTAACTTAACTTAACTTAACTTAACTTAACTTAACTTAACTTAACTTAACTTAACTTAACTTAACTTAACTTAACTTAACTTAACTTAACTTAACTTAACTTAACTTAACTTAACTTAACTTAACTTAACTTAACTTAACTTAACTTAACTTAACTTAACTTAACTTAACTTAACTTAACTTAACTTAACTTAACTTAACTTAACTTAACTTAACTTAACTTAACTTAACTTAACTTAACTTAACTTAACTTAACTTAACTTAACTTAACTTAACTTAACTTAACTTAACTTAACTTAACTTAACTTAACTTAACTTAACTTAACTTAACTTAACTTAACTTAACTTAACTTAACTTAACTTAACTTAACTTAACTTAACTTAACTTAACTTAACTTAACTTAACTTAACTTAACTTAACTTAACTTAACTTAACTTAACTTAACTTAACTTAACTTAACTTAACTTAACTTAACTTAACTTAACTTAACTTAACTTAACTTAACTTAACTTAACTTAACTTAACTTAACTTAACTTAACTTAACTTAACTTAACTTAACTTAACTTAACTTAACTTAACTTAACTTAACTTAACTTAACTTAACTTAACTTAACTTAACTTAACTTAACTTAACTTAACTTAACTTAACTTAACTTAACTTAACTTAACTTAACTTAACTTAACTTAACTTAACTTAACTTAACTTAACTTAACTTAACTTAACTTAACTTAACTTAACTTAACTTAACTTAACTTAACTTAACTTAACTTAACTTAACTTAACTTAACTTAACTTAACTTAACTTAACTTAACTTAACTTAACTTAACTTAACTTAACTTAACTTAACTTAACTTAACTTAACTTAACTTAACTTAACTTAACTTAACTTAACTTAACTTAACTTAACTTAACTTAACTTAACTTAACTTAACTTAACTTAACTTAACTTAACTTAACTTAACTTAACTTAACTTAACTTAACTTAACTTAACTTAACTTAACTTAACTTAACTTAACTTAACTTAACTTAACTTAACTTAACTTAACTTAACTTAACTTAACTTAACTTAACTTAACTTAACTTAACTTAACTTAACTTAACTTAACTTAACTTAACTTAACTTAACTTAACTTAACTTAACTTAACTTAACTTAACTTAACTTAACTTAACTTAACTTAACTTAACTTAACTTAACTTAACTTAACTTAACTTAACTTAACTTAACTTAACTTAACTTAACTTAACTTAACTTAACTTAACTTAACTTAACTTAACTTAACTTAACTTAACTTAACTTAACTTAACTTAACTTAACTTAACTTAACTTAACTTAACTTAACTTAACTTAACTTAACTTAACTTAACTTAACTTAACTTAACTTAACTTAACTTAACTTAACTTAACTTAACTTAACTTAACTTAACTTAACTTAACTTAACTTAACTTAACTTAACTTAACTTAACTTAACTTAACTTAACTTAACTTAACTTAACTTAACTTAACTTAACTTAACTTAACTTAACTTAACTTAACTTAACTTAACTTAACTTAACTTAACTTAACTTAACTTAACTTAACTTAACTTAACTTAACTTAACTTAACTTAACTTAACTTAACTTAACTTAACTTAACTTAACTTAACTTAACTTAACTTAACTTAACTTAACTTAACTTAACTTAACTTAACTTAACTTAACTTAACTTAACTTAACTTAACTTAACTTAACTTAACTTAACTTAACTTAACTTAACTTAACTTAACTTAACTTAACTTAACTTAACTTAACTTAACTTAACTTAACTTAACTTAACTTAACTTAACTTAACTTAACTTAACTTAACTTAACTTAACTTAACTTAACTTAACTTAACTTAACTTAACTTAACTTAACTTAACTTAACTTAACTTAACTTAACTTAACTTAACTTAACTTAACTTAACTTAACTTAACTTAACTTAACTTAACTTAACTTAACTTAACTTAACTTAACTTAACTTAACTTAACTTAACTTAACTTAACTTAACTTAACTTAACTTAACTTAACTTAACTTAACTTAACTTAACTTAACTTAACTTAACTTAACTTAACTTAACTTAACTTAACTTAACTTAACTTAACTTAACTTAACTTAACTTAACTTAACTTAACTTAACTTAACTTAACTTAACTTAACTTAACTTAACTTAACTTAACTTAACTTAACTTAACTTAACTTAACTTAACTTAACTTAACTTAACTTAACTTAACTTAACTTAACTTAACTTAACTTAACTTAACTTAACTTAACTTAACTTAACTTAACTTAACTTAACTTAACTTAACTTAACTTAACTTAACTTAACTTAACTTAACTTAACTTAACTTAACTTAACTTAACTTAACTTAACTTAACTTAACTTAACTTAACTTAACTTAACTTAACTTAACTTAACTTAACTTAACTTAACTTAACTTAACTTAACTTAACTTAACTTAACTTAACTTAACTTAACTTAACTTAACTTAACTTAACTTAACTTAACTTAACTTAACTTAACTTAACTTAACTTAACTTAACTTAACTTAACTTAACTTAACTTAACTTAACTTAACTTAACTTAACTTAACTTAACTTAACTTAACTTAACTTAACTTAACTTAACTTAACTTAACTTAACTTAACTTAACTTAACTTAACTTAACTTAACTTAACTTAACTTAACTTAACTTAACTTAACTTAACTTAACTTAACTTAACTTAACTTAACTTAACTTAACTTAACTTAACTTAACTTAACTTAACTTAACTTAACTTAACTTAACTTAACTTAACTTAACTTAACTTAACTTAACTTAACTTAACTTAACTTAACTTAACTTAACTTAACTTAACTTAACTTAACTTAACTTAACTTAACTTAACTTAACTTAACTTAACTTAACTTAACTTAACTTAACTTAACTTAACTTAACTTAACTTAACTTAACTTAACTTAACTTAACTTAACTTAACTTAACTTAACTTAACTTAACTTAACTTAACTTAACTTAACTTAACTTAACTTAACTTAACTTAACTTAACTTAACTTAACTTAACTTAACTTAACTTAACTTAACTTAACTTAACTTAACTTAACTTAACTTAACTTAACTTAACTTAACTTAACTTAACTTAACTTAACTTAACTTAACTTAACTTAACTTAACTTAACTTAACTTAACTTAACTTAACTTAACTTAACTTAACTTAACTTAACTTAACTTAACTTAACTTAACTTAACTTAACTTAACTTAACTTAACTTAACTTAACTTAACTTAACTTAACTTAACTTAACTTAACTTAACTTAACTTAACTTAACTTAACTTAACTTAACTTAACTTAACTTAACTTAACTTAACTTAACTTAACTTAACTTAACTTAACTTAACTTAACTTAACTTAACTTAACTTAACTTAACTTAACTTAACTTAACTTAACTTAACTTAACTTAACTTAACTTAACTTAACTTAACTTAACTTAACTTAACTTAACTTAACTTAACTTAACTTAACTTAACTTAACTTAACTTAACTTAACTTAACTTAACTTAACTTAACTTAACTTAACTTAACTTAACTTAACTTAACTTAACTTAACTTAACTTAACTTAACTTAACTTAACTTAACTTAACTTAACATTTAACTTAAAACAATTTTTTTTTTTTTTTTTTTGTTCTTGTTATCAGTTTTCAACATTAATTCGTATGGGCCCCTCCGGCCCACAAATGCTCTTTAATAAACAAGAACTAACAATTTTAATTTTATTGGACTTAAGTTAAAAGGCACGCAATGACGAGAAAGCGGGCTCAAGGAACGGGATAAAAGTATAGGGTATCTTTTAATTGGGATTTCGAAATGTTAAAGTCGAGGACTAACATTGCAGAGTTGCAGTGGCGAAGGATTCTGGACATTGGTTCAAAGTGCCCATAGTTGGTGCGGTGTTAATGGATATAGAAAAGAGAGACAGATCTCAGGTTTCGAGGATTAGTTATAACGGAACCGAGGTGTTGTCGGCAAGGACTCACGATAGACTGTTTCTTATTCTCCCATCGTAGGGAGGTGCCATTACTCCACAACATCCAACTCGTCAGCATATCGCTGAAACGCATCTATCGAAGAGTCCCAAAACCTTGCCTTCCTTTACCACCATTACAACCCACAGTTTATAGGTACCGAGGGCTGATCCTGGCAGCAAGAAGGAAAGGGTGTTTAGGCTACGTCGGCCTGGCATGCTAGCTTATGCACATCCTAGCTCGTCGGTGGGGGGGTTCTTGCGAACGTAGCACTAAACGGTCGTTATGTTATTACATGCCGGGTTAGAACTAAAATACAAAGGTTCGGATTCAAAAACTGGAGCCCGATATCGTCCTGGAAAAGAATAAAATTTACATCTAAAGGTACACACCATCTCTCTCGAGTGAGGAGAGGGCTAGCTGGTAATGCCACTCACTGGTTGCCCACCCACGTATCATTCAGATACCACCTTGGCCGTTATGACCTCGATTTTTTTTATAACGGCCCCTTTTCTACGATTCACAAAAAAAAAAACTAGCGTGCCAAAATCTTAACAAAAAAATTATATCTTAATTCATCGCCCATACCCTTACATCGCCACATCCACCTTCGAAGATACTTACAACTCAATCATATTAAATAACCGAATGCTGAAAACAAAACCATGACATTTCTTCTATCAGAAACAATGACAATGCACATATTTTCTTTCACTAAAATTTTCACATATGTATTTATTATTATAAAAAAAATAAACTTAACCTAAGAACAAAATAATTCAAAGCTACAACATAATACTAGATCTATATTAATTTTTAAATTTACTTTTAGATTCATAAATCACAAATCAATAGTCGATAATGTAACTAACAAGTTAAATTAAACTAAAGAATGAATTCCTATAAGAGAAACGACCAATGTCTATTGCTTTCAATTCAATTTAAAATATATGTGAAAGTGTAGTAAATTTAAATTTTAAAATTCCTTATCATCAACTTCACCACCAAAAATTGAGTTCTCCAAAATATATGCAACGGATTTGATAAACTTAAGAGATTGCAAATATTGCATACTCCTAGGGTTACTACACATTGCTAACTCTATACAATATATTTGTGTCAGAGAGCGTATACGCAATTAAATCTTGTGTGTACAATATAATGTGTGTGAAATTATTTTTACATTCAATCAAATTTTTAATGATAACTTACCACGGCTTGAAGATCTCCTTTGAGGAGGTGCACCGCTTCATAGGCACATCAAAAAGGTACCTATGTGTACCTGTCACAATTTCGAGTTTAATGGTTGAATACAAAAATTTTAAATCACTCCACTTGATACAACACACAGAATAGATTTTATTAATTTTATTTAAGGTATGTAAATTTACACTTTTAACATTATAAAAAAAAGGTGAAGGTGATGGGGGAGGGGGGAGAAAAAATAATTAAAATTTTTATTATGAAATTTAACACATAATTTAAATAAGACACACTTGTATTTATTTTTTTTTAACACGCTTATATTAGCTTCACTTGTATGTATGTATGTATGTATGTATGTATGTATGTATGTATGTATGTATGTATGTATGTATGTATGTATGTATGTATGTAACCGACACCTTTACACTCGATTTTGACCCACTTTACACGAACCGATTTTAATAAAATTTTGTACACATATCAAGAACCGGTGGCAAAACAATAATTTCATAAGTTTATCTCAATATCCTTATCAGGGTTACCAGGATTAAATATTTTAATCTCACAGCTTCTGCTTTTTCCTGATTTTATTATGCGCTTATAAATATTAATAGACTTCCTCATTTTAAGTGCTGCGGTGGCTCAGTTGGTTAAAGCGCGGTCTCGTTTCAGTTTGAGCGTCAAGGGTCGTGGGATCAAATCCTAGCTATGGGTGACTTTTTTTGTTTTAATTAAAATTACGAGATTTTAAATAATCCATACTAATATTATAAAGGCGAAAGTAACTCTGTCTGTCTGTCTGTCTGTTACTCTTTTACGCCTAAACGGATGATCGGATTTTGTTGAAATTTGGTATGGTGATAGATGATAACCTAGAAATGGTCATAGGCTATAAATAATCACGCCATCGTTCCTAGGGGTTAGGCAGAAGGCAGATAATTAAATTGAGTTAGTGATTTTTAGTCGTTTTTGTTGGGACTTTTGCTCTTCCACGTCTAAACGGCTGAACGGATTTTGATGAAATTTAGTTATGTGATAGATAGTAAAAATAGATAGTAGAAAAGGATATGGGCTAATATTCATGCTATCGTACTTAAGGCGTAGGCAGTAGGCAGAAAACTAATTAAGTTAGTGATTTTTAAGCGTTTGTTTTAAAAGTTTACATCATTCACGCCTTAACATCTGAACGGAATTTTATAAGACTTGGTTAATTTAAAGATAGGATCCTAGGCTCGGACACAGGCTACTTTTTACGTCGGGAAAATATCTCATTCCCACAGGAACCTATACAATATACATAGCTACCTATCTACAACATTAAAACTCTGTCTAGAATCACATTACGCCAAAACTATTGATCTGATTTTAAGACGTTAAATTTGGGTAAGACGAAGTTCGGCAGGTCAGTAGTCATGTCAAATGTCTAGAACAACAATAAATAAGTTACAAAGTAAAAATCCTTAAATTTTATTCGATTTAGGTGTAGCGAAGCGCACCGGGTAACAGCTAGTAAATAAATAATTCCAATTTCATTTACAATTTCAATCAACTAAATGGGTCAATGAAATGTTTCAATGTTTTCTTAAATCACAAAAAACATCAAATCTGTGAAAATAAATACAGTTTAAAAAAAAATCTAAAAAAACACGCTTTTAAAGCACGTTAAACTAAAAAGTTAAAAATAAATATAGTTTGAAAAAAAACTAAAAAGCACGCTTTTAAAACCCATCATACTAAAAAAGCGGAAAATAATTTTTAATATAAGCTGAAAACAATAATGAACTAAAAATACAAGTGTTATTGTGAATAAGCGTGGGGCGCTCGATATATGAAAAAAAAAATGGCCAATGCGCCCAACGCTTTTTCACAATAACACTTGTATTTTTAGTTCATTATTGTTTTCAGCTTATATTAAAAATTATTTTCCGCTTTTTTAGTATGATGGGTTTTAAAAGCGTGTTTTTTAGTTTCTTTTTCAAACTATATTTATTTTTTAATAGATACAAAATTAAAAAAATTTAATTATTAAGGATAAATAATAAAAAAAAAAAAATAATGCTGATAGGGCAGCCACTGATGCTGGGTTTCCGAGGTAGATGATGACGTGGTGTGGTGACTGTACTTGAAAGTTTTGATTTTCCTCTCCGTTTTCTTCTGTTTTTCTTCGCACTGTTTTTTGTCTTTTGATGTTATTTAACAAGATAAATAAGATATTTAGGAGCGTTTTGGGGTGCTCCTCGGGGGTACTTTTTGGGGTACACTTTGGGATGCACTTTTTGAGGTGTACTTTGGGATGCACTTTGGGGTTTTTTTGAGGTGCACTTGGGGGTTTTTGGATTTCGGTGGTCTTTTCACGCCGTTTTTTTATTTTTTTTTAGATTTGGTGATGTTTTCTTCTTTTTTTTTGTTACGCGTGGCTCTTAGGGGTTGCACTTTGGGGTTTTTTGAGGTGCACTTGGGGGTGCACTTTGGGATTTTGAGGTGTAGGTACTTTGAGATGCACTTTTTGAGGTGGTTTTGGAGTACACTTTAGGGTTTTTCCGAGGTGGTTTTTGGGATTTTGAGGTGTACTTTGGGATGCACTTTGGGTTTTTTTTTTTTTTTTTTTGAGGTGCACTTTGGGTTTTCGGATTTTGGTGGTCTTTTCACGCAGTTTTTTTTTTTAGATTTCGTGATATTTTCTTCTCCCGGGTATTTTTTTACTAGCTTGTTTAGCACTTTTTCTTGACCGGGGTATATTTGTCGTGTTCTTATAAGATTACAAAAAAAAACAACTTTAAAAATTGGAAAAAACGCGATATACTTAATATAGGTATAAAACACATATATATTTTTTTAATTTATTTTTTTACAGAAATCCGACCCGCACAATATAATTTTCCCAAAAGTAAAAGAGACCGAGTGGTAGTAACCACCACCTTTTATAGGCCAACGACGACCCTGGCGAATTTCAAAAGTACTTTGGGAAAGAGTAACTTCGAAGTTTTCGGAAGTACTTCGAGAATGCTCTCCCCTGCCGTAATTTTGACCAAAAAATTAAACTTTTTATCTTAAAAATCATTTTAATTTTTTTAAAAAATAGGTGTGATAAAAGATTAATTTTCTAGTCAAAAACCGCAGAGAAAAGTAATCCGGAAACACTTCCATCTTACCAATTTGCATTGGTATGCGTGCCCTTGGCTTGGGTTTCTTCGTCTTCGAAGACACTCTCTTAAGCTTCTTCATTCTGGCTTACCAAAATCTCTTTCGAATGGTTATTCAGCATATTCTCCACCACATCATCAGTGATCTACCACCATCAGCATCCTCATCTATTTGCATACGATTGAATTGAATTGAAAGCAAAGCTGGTTCAAGTTTCGGCTAAACATAAACTACCTTATCGACTATTGATTCTTTAGACGTTTGGATTTCTAATTCAAAACACAACTTTGTCTACGTACGAAGACGTTTCCTACATAGTGTTAAGATGAATTTCACTCAGGAGTGCCGGGGAATCTATATTGCCCATTAACAATTGGTGAGCAAATAATACATCAGCGTTTTTGCGTCTTATATATAGGGGCTGCAAGCCTAACAGTTTTAATCGATCGGCATAAGGAGGCAGGTTGGAAGTATCATCCCAGGGGAGGCCACGAAGGGCAAATCGAATGAAAAGTCTTTGGACATTTTCAATTCTAAGTGAGCGGTTTTCATAAAAGGGAGACCAAACTTGGCATGCATATTCAAGATGGGGTCGGACTAGGAAAATGTAGAGTGCTTTAGTAACATAGGGGTTGGAAAATTCTTTAGACCATCTCTTGATAAAACCGAGAGATCTATTAGCTTTATTAATAATTTGGTCAAAATGGGAATGAAAGTTCAAGGGTTTGTCACACATAACACCAAGATATCTAATAGAATCGAGTACTCTATAAGTTCTATTCTCAATGTAGGAGCTTATCCAGTTTATAAATATAGATGGAAAACCTAGGGCTCTAAGTTTGAGGTTAATTATCTTATGAGATATTTTATCAAAGGCTTTGCTGTAATCAGTATATACAACATCAACTTCATTGCCATTCTCGAGGGCTGACAAATTCAATTAAGTTAGTCGTTGTAGATCTTCCTTTAAGAAAACCATGTTGAGCGGGGGAGAAAAGGTACGTGCAATGAAAATAAATGGAATCATAAACTAAGCTTTCAAAATGTTTTGGGATGCAAGAAAGTTTAGCAATAGGTCTATAATTGTTAATCTCAGTTTTGTTACCTTGTTTATGAATCGGGAATATAAATGAATCTTTCCATATATGAGGAAACACACCTTGGGATAAAGAGAGTTCAAAAAGTGCAGTCAAAGGCTTGGACAGAGATTGCATACATTTTTTAAGAACAACTGAAAGGACACCATCGGGACCGGGGCTAAAGTTTTCTTTGAGGCTTATGATTTTGGCAAGTACCATTTCTTCAGTTATTGTAAAAGATGAAAGAGAGGTTTGGGTGCAACCATCTAAATAACTAAAGTAGTGAGGATCAGGATCATGAAGATGTTCAGTATACGATTTGCTAAAATAGGTAGCATAAAATCAGTTATAGTTTTTGGATCTGAGGAGATTGTGTTGTTGAAACTCATTGAAGGTGGGAACCCATCAGATTTTCGTTTAACATTTATGAACTTAAAGAATCTCCTAGCATCAGAAAGAAGGTTGTTTTCCATTTGATTAAGGTTATAAAGGCATTCGCTTAATTCGGAGAAAGAATTATAGGCGAGAAGATAACTACAAAAAAATCTTCCAACGTTTGTTACGTATGTTTCTTAGGCTACGGAGCTCTCCAACACCAAGGGGGAGAAGAGGTGAAATCTTTTTTACGAGAGAAAGGTACTGATTTTTCAATACAGTATGAGAGAATCAGATAAAACCAATTTGCAAGGACTTCTACTATTGGATGGAGGAAACTTAATGCAAAATCGGCTGAACTAAGAAGATTGTTGAGTTTAGAGAAATCAGCCCTATGAAAATTATAACAGTAGTTCTCTATTTCAAAAAATTTGTTTTCAAATTCGATGGGGAAGGAGAGAGTAAGTGGAGGATGATAGCGATCCATGGTTGAGAGAAGGTGAGGGTCGCGGAGACGACGCAGTTATCGTAATCAGAGGAGAAGATAAGATCTAGATGTCTCCCCATATAGTTTGCTACTCCATTCAGTTGAAATAGACCACAATCAGACAGACGGTCAATGAGCAACGATTCAGATGCAGACGAGATATTAGTTGGAAAGAAGGATGTCTGATCATCAGAGGTGGACCAATTGAGATGGGGAAGATTAAAGTCGCCAAGAACGATGATCAAATCATTAGGTTGCACTTGTTCAAGCATATAATCGATGGCATTAACTGCAGCTTGGTAGGCTTTGGTTTGTTGCGCTGGTCGAATATAACAACACAGGATAAATAGAGAAAACATAGGGAGTGTAACCTTAGCTGATACACCTTCAAACTCGAATGAAGTAGGAGTATGGAGTAACGAGCTTTCAAAATTACTATTAATAGCTAAAAGAACCCCACGGCCATGTGTATTACTCGTGCATTCCACGACATCCATTCGATAGATAGAATAGTCGCTTGTGAAAAGTTCAGTACTAAGGATATCGGGTATGAGGTTTGTTTCGGTGAGGGCAAAGAAATAATAATTAAGGTTTTGGGAGCTATTAAAGACGGCAGACGTTTTGGACCTTAACCCTCTTACATTTTGATAATAAAGGCTAAGACATTTAGGCTTGGTGGTCTTCAGATTAGGAGGATGTGAGATATGCGTTTCGAAGAGATAAAGGACGCAAAAGAGGTTAGGTCTTCCCTCACTTTTTGAGGAGAAATTTCAAGACCATCATGAAATTTCAAGAAAATCCCATAAGTGCATCACTTTTGGTAGGGAGGCCTTCCTGGGAGATTAAAACCTTTATATTTGTATTTGTTTTGCCTTCAAAGCAAACAGAAACAGGTTTGTCGTGCAAGAAGGCTAGGTAAAGACGAACATTATTATAAATATTGTGACCTCTAAAACGTGACATTACATACCGGTCATCAGTATTGGCCTCAGCTAAATGTTTTGTTAACTTGACAATTGGGGGGTTCATTGGGTCAAGAAATCCTTGTGGTTCTTGGGAAACTGATGAGGCAGACGCAGGTTTAAGGGTGTGAGAATGGATGAAATTTGGATACGCGGAAGTTTTAACATGAGGATCAACCATTGGAGGACAATAGCCAAGACCCGGGTGAGAGTTAAATGAAACTCGTTTGGATGGAGGCTTTAAAAAGGAAGGAGATTTTTTACGTTTAAGGGAGGAAAGTTGATTAGGGAGAGAAAAGTTTGGAAAGATGTTAGTTTTAAGAGTCCAGTTAGGTTCAGGATTATTTATGGGATTTGGTTTAGGATTTGGATTGGGATTGTTGGATTTAATTAAAAGGTTGCTGATATTCATCTTGGACAGCCGCATTCGACCGAGTCGTAAAAACCCTCTTTGGTGATGAAACATCCAGTTGAATTTCGAGGGAATCAGGATCTTGAATTTCCTTCCAGACAGTTGATGAATATTGAATATTGAAATGAAATTTTCGTCTGAAAAGGGAGCGAATCCATGTAGCATTTGCATATCCGGGACACTTATTCAGCACGAACCAGGTGTTGTTGGCAGATTCAAGCCTACTAAGTCTTAAATTCCAATCGGATACCTTCCAGGAATGGCCACATCTGTAGATAACATCCTCTTCTGCAATGGGGTTTGTTGAGTTGGATTGTTGAATAGGTTCGGCACTCAGATTCGCGGGGTGGATTTCATCGCGAATGGATACGTTCCCGATTTCGCACAAAGGAATTCCGGGTTGTTTGATGACGTCGTAGAGAAGCGATTCAATTTTATGGGTGTGGTCATTTAGGCTTTCAAGTTCACGTTGCACACACAAATATGTTTGCTTTTGATTACTCACATCGTAAGCAATTGATATAAGTGTGGTTGAAACCCGAGAAAGCATACAATTAATGTTTTCAATTTCATTTAAAAGTTTAACATTGGTAAGATCCAAAGAGGGGGATAACCGGGATGACGAACTTTGAACACTGCAATCAATATCAGATTTCAGTTGGTTTAACTGCTCTGATAAGTTTTTTTTTTAGTTCATTTGCCGAACAAGTAAGAACCTTCAATTTCTCGTCAATAGCCGTGTTTTATTGGTAATTGAAAATACTAGCTAGTAAAATTTTACATGGAAAACAACAACACCTCAAAAGTGAACAAAAATAAGCTAGTGTTTATCCATAGTAATTTAGTGAAGATAGAAATTCATCTAGTTAAATGTAGGGGCAGTCAAGAAGTGCAAAAAATATGCAAATGTTGGCAACATGAGGGTGTGTTCGGTAACAAATACACTTCTTTTACACTTCGCCTGCATTGAAAAGTGCAAGCGATCCACAAATTTCAAACCAAACATTTATTTGGGTTGAAATTATAAAAATGCAATTATTTCATTGAAAAATTTATTAAAATCAATACTTTACAAAATTTTTAAAACTTTTAGGAACAATTCATAAGAGATAAAATAATTTTTTTTAGGATTAGTGTATTTTACCATCACATATTGTGGAAAATTTACTGAAACATGCTTGTTCTCATTAAAAAGCTGACAAAGGTTGCTTCCATAAATGCATGGTTGTGAAAGTCTGACGAATACATACATTTTTTAAATGCACATGTTAAATGTCCGATTTTCTTAAAAGCAAAACTCAAATATTTGTTGAGCAAATGTGAAACTATAAAAAGTGACAAGCAAACATATTTTTTTTGACTTTAATATGATTGCAATTGATCGCATGTATACAATGCATGTATTTATAAAAACACCCAAAGTTATATATATACGGTATTGAGTAGAATAAAATGGTAATTTTGACTCTACAGGCAACTTGAAGTAACTTCTTATAATTGTTATTAATTATTTCTTTATAATTTCATGTTGAATTTTGTCTTTTAATATTTTATTTATTGAATAAAAAGAATAAAAGAATGTTTACTATCCAAATAAATGGTCTGTGTAATAAATTCTATAATAATTTAAGGAAAATAGTGAACCACGATTATTCAACTGGTCTTTAAAATTGCCAGAAACTTAGTTCCATATTTTTCGTTATTCCATATAAACCAATAGAATTGAACAGGGAGTTGATAAAATGGTGAACTTTAATCTGTGGGTGATAAATATAACAAGAAAATCAATATATTTTCAAAGTTGTACTACAAATATAAGTAAAAAACATTTAAAACCAACTCGGTGTTCATTTCCATGCAAACTTCAACTCAACAACCGTTTTCATGCATTTTCCAACTCTACCCAATAATTTACACAATTGTACATTCTTCAAACGCGCCCCATGTAGAACAGCTGTTGTTTATTTTGATTTAAAACTCAAATTGGATTTTTAACTAAAATGTAAAGATGTTAGCCAGAAATTTCTTTAACAAGTCAGTTGGTATATTTACAACTTTTGTTTGCAATATTCATTAAATTTTTTTCTATTTTCAAGTGCACATTTGCCTTTTATATTTTATGTGTGACAGAAGATTTTGAAATTTTGACATCCATGATTTGACAAATAATGTAGGGACACCAACTTTAAGAAGAAAAATGAAAAGTGAATATAAAAGTGAATATAGCGTTTTATTGGTCCTCGAATACTATATTAGGGATAGATTACCAATAAAACGCGGCTAATATCTGAACTGAGAGAATTCAACCCACCGATGACGTCACAATATTTTTTTTCAAGTGAACGTATCGTGGACAGGCACTGGGTGGAAGACTGTTGGGATTGGATGTTAGAGTCCTCAACACTACTACAGACGTGATCAAATTTCTTGGAGAGATTTGAAATTTGATCTTGACACACGGAATGTTCATTAAAAAGGGATTGTTTAAGACATTGAATTGCAATCATTATATCTGACACGGATATTT
The DNA here is from genome assembly GCA_905146935.1 of Scaeva pyrastri. NCBI lineage: Eukaryota > Metazoa > Arthropoda > Insecta > Diptera > Syrphidae > Scaeva > Scaeva pyrastri. Next base: position 47,124,894 of record LR989929.1, read on the forward strand.
TATTGCATTAAAACGCAAAATTGCGTAGGTAGTCTTTTAGGTAAACAGTCGCTTTTCTGGCCAAGCCAGCACAGGAGGGGTGAAGGTATTTCCCACAAAGGTCACTACACTTCATTAGTTCCGCGTTTGAGTCAACGATGACACACATATTATTTGCGCACGACATTATTTAAGGTTCAACAATAAAAAAGTATACTGCGTGATTTTTTTTTTAATTATTTTTTTAACTTGTTATTACACAAGAAAAAACGCTAGAGTAATGGGAAACGGCGATGGGCAGTAAGTGGGTCGGGTAAGTGTTACACACACGCTGCGAAAATGTTAGGGTAATTATGGAGCGAAAAGAAAATGCGACTGCACTCGACGATGTTCAGAATGTTATTCAAACTCGAAATCATATCGCTATGACTACCAATGGATAGTAATGGTGGTTTTGAAAAGGTCCTCACTGTAAGATTGGCATATCCTTTCCTTAGCAGTTCAATAAGATTCGAATGGTTCACTCTCCGTTGATGGATCTTAAGCTTTGAACTCCAAACCTGCTCGTATGGTATACGCAATTCCTTCGTATTTATTTCGCAAGGATGTAAAATGTGCAGAACTCCGAATCCTTTGAGCACTGGAGCATACAGTTCAAAATCGCAATTAAAATTGAGACCAATTGATTCTCTCATATTGAAAAGCCATTGATTTTTCGTTGACATCTTCGTGATTACTCCCTTTGTAGTTGGTGAGGCGACGTAGTTGGAGTTCATTTGTGAGGTAGCAGAGTGTTGTAACAGCTCTACTAGGCACTCGGAGCTTCCATTGGTATGTATGGGATTTCGGTGTTCACATACCCTTATCGTTATTGACGAATTGAACGGGACCTCTGAACATTGCATCAACTCTGGACGTGACATGGTGACAAATAAAGCATGATCCTCTGCTTCTGGGATGTATTCAGTCTTAACGTCCAAAACCAAGTCCCAATGGCTATCGAGTTTTGTACGCACTGGGTATACCTTGAACAAGGAAAACATGGCGGCGTCAGGTAGAGGAACAGTGATCTTTAAAACGATTGAGTCTCTTTGAGGATAGGACAACAGCTGAACAACTTGGAACAACGAGGCTGGATTAAGAACCATTCTTTCATACTTGGAATTTTTCAGCACTGATGATAAATTGTTTGCGTCTAAAATAAAAGGATGAAGCTTATTTTGGTACAAATCATTAAAAATTGATAGCTCAGTTGTTTGGCGACTTTGGACTTCAAGCAGTTTAGAGGTAACTAATGAGATCATTTCGTTAATCTCCACCTTCCATTTCGTCGCAGCTAACTCTTTGATTGCTGCCGTCGCGAAATTTTCAATATCCGTGGTGAAGTTCTCGAAATTCTTTCCAATTTTGTCCACCTCTTCTGTTAACGTTTTGATAGGTTTGCTGCGCCTATCAAAATTGGAATTTGCCACCGTTATCTGTTTCGTAATCAAATTGAGCGCTTCATTTTCGTTGGTATCCAAGTTGCTTAGATGGTCATAAATCTTATCAGAATCCTCCTTGTCCATAGTTCCAAAAGCCCCATGGAAGAAATGTCCAATTGTTTCTATGGCTCTCTTATTTCTTCGATGAGAGACCATATGCTTTAATCGCATGTTGTTTTGCCGAAGGTTGCATATGATCGCTTCCAATTCGTTCCTTCTCATATTGCAATTTGTTTGGAATTTCGATTGTAGAGGTATGCACAGCTGTTTGATCTTAGCGGCACACTTGTCTACAAAATTAAGAACTTCCGAAAAATCCATGGGTGTTATCTTTGTGAATATGGTGCATTTGTTGTTAAAGAATACAGCATTCCCAATGCCATCAAATAGTGCCCGAGTTAAAGTAAGGTTTTCTATTTGATAAGTAGTTGATGCTGTAACGTTTGGTATGTTTGCCACGAGAAAAATAAAGCTTAGTTTACACATTAAAGAAACATTTAAAAGGGGTTGTTTGATTTTTAGTATTGCGTACATTTTTCCTCTTTCAATTTTCTTTTTTTTTAATTTTAAGTGTACAAAAATAATCTAACCTGTAATCTATAATCTTGTTGCGGACGCCTGGTTCTTCCACGACAATCCCTAATCCCTAAAAAAATGAAATAAATAAATGAAAAAAATAAATTAAAAATAACATCAATTAAAAAGATACCTACCTACCTATTAGTCACTGCGCCGCCGTGTTTAGATTAAAATTGAAATGGTGTTGTCACTGGGACACGGGCTGTCAAATCTCCGAAAAATCGATAACCTAAGACAAATCGATAAATAGGAACTAGGAAAGCGATGAGTGCGTTCCAACGGCGAAGTGGGTTTTGTTTATGTCGTCACTATTGTTTATGTTGCATGCAATTAGAGTTAAGTAATACTCGTTGTAATTTACGTTCGTGTTTAGTCTTCGTTTGTGCATGCTATTATTTGTTTTGGGTTATATGGTTTGTTGTTATTTTATAATTACATATGAGTCGCGTTTATTTATAATGTTCTGGTCTCATGTGGTTCTGTTCTACATGCCTCCCCATTACGACCTAGGAACGCATCTCTGAGATCAAAACACCCCTATATTGTTTTAAATGTACTAACACCTGTATGGCCTGTCACTATTTGGGTTTGATAATGTGGGTTAAGGGATACACTATGTAGATATATGTGGATCGGTCCTGTTAGAGATAAATCATTCGAGTGGATTTTCTGTGTGGGTAGGGTGGTAGATTTACCCCACTCTCATTCGGCAAGTAACCACAACGCAGATCGGTGACGTGAACAGTCGGGCGAAGTGTATTAAATTTGAAACATTTGAAAATTCAAAAAAAGTTTAAAATAAAAAGAAAAAAATATTTTTATTTGTGTTTTAGAAAAATAATAGAAAAATAAAAGGTAAGTGCCGAACACAAAAAAAAAATACATGTGTATCTCCAAAGTGGTGCAGATTAATTAGCGAGACCAAAGCTCGCAATATACCAATACGAACAGGCCAGGCTAGAAAGGTGGTAAGTTTCTGTGAAAAAAAAATCGTAATATATAAATACGTAGAAAATTATTTGGTTCTTAGGTTTATACTCGGCGGCCCAAAAGTACTCCTGGATAGGTCGGGCCGCCGCTGGTGAAAAAAAAGAAAGAAAAAAAAGGAATAATATCTATATAATAATAGGATAGATAGAAAACGCTATATACATATTATTACACGTACTTACCATCATAGTTCGCCTCAAAAAAAAAAAGGAATGGAAGCATTATAAAGGAAACCAAAACTAATATACCGGAAGATTCCAAAGGAAGAACTCATAGGGTATATAATCCAATCGAAAATATAAAACAAAGCCTTGGACGTTCTCCCAAAGATTTTGCTGGTGTATACATACATACATACACACATATATAATTAATTATATCCAACGCTATAGATATATATATATACATATATAAATTTATAGATAACTAGCGAAACCCCCGCCCGCTTTGCAGGGCGTTACAAAAATAGTTTTTTAACTTCCCATACGACCATAGGAGGTTATTGTTATCGGTCCGATTTGTTAAACTGAAATTTTTGACATATCTGGACGTTTTAAGGTCTTACAATACCTATATATCTGTCATTTTTAGAGAGATGTCTGTGTGTGTAAGTGTACGTACGTTTTACTACGTTCGTACGTTCGAGAAATATTTTTCTTCAGCGATATCTCAAAAACGGGTAGAGATATCGACTCCAACTAAATACTTTCGACAGGTTATAACTTCTGAAATACTAAATAGAAAAACTGAAAAACAATGTATTGCTCAAATATACAATGACCGATATGACATTTGGTAAAACCTACAACATAAATTTACCAAAAAGAGTCAAATATTGTTTTCAACTTGAATATCCGAAGGCTAAACATGACATTGATTTTGAATTAATTTTATGTTTCAAAAATAATAAAATTTCTTAAGTCTAATAAAGTCTTTTTACTAAAATTGTTATTAATTAGAAAAATCAAAAATAAATCGAATAGATGTTTTTTTTTTACAAAAAATGTTGATATTCGTCAATATTTGATCATTTTTAGGGTATTGAAAAATGCAAGTTAACACACAAAAACAGTTGACACCACAGTATATTCGAGATATCAATTTCACTCAATATCTCAATGGACCGAAGAACCACCGACCACCACAAACAACACACAAGCAGACCAAATGAAAAAACAAATAAACATATCAACTGAAGAACCAATAAACATACTTGAAGAACCAATAAACATACTTACTGAAAAACCCATAAATATATCAACTGAAGAACCACTGACCACCGACCAGAAACAATAACATAAACAATTTTTCTCCAGTCATCATCATCATGCAAGACGCTATTTCATCATCATCATGATGCAAGACTATTTTTTGTAAGTTAGTTTTAAGAACAAAATTGTCTTTAGAGTTAGTTATATTTTGGGGATCATTGTGATCAGTTGTAATAAAGCTTTTTTAAAAACGAAATAAACTTTGCATAAATATAATTGGGGGCTCAACCGGGATCGCGGTTTAACGAAACTTGAAAAGTAAAAAAGTAAAGTGTTAAAATTTTTGCGATCCGCCAAAAAACTAAAAAACAAGTATCAGTGCGAGCTGAGAAAAGTTAAAAATTCAAAACTAAAAAACAAGTATCAGTGCCAGCTGAGAAAAGTGAACAAAATAATACGAAAAAGTGTTAACTATAAAAAAACCTGCAACAATATAATACAATATAAACATATAAAATAACATAAACAATTTTTCTCCAGTCATCATCATCATGCAAGACGCTATTTCATCATCATCATGATGCAAGACTATTTTTTGTAAGTTAGTTTTAAGAACAAAATTGTCTTTAGAGTTAGTTATATTTTGGGGATCATTGTGATCAGTTGTAATAAAGCTTTTTTAAAAACGAAATAAACTTTGCATAAATATAATTGGGGGCTCAACCGGGATCGCGGTTTAACGAAACTTGAAAAGTAAAAAAGTAAAGTGTTAAAATTTTTGCGATCCGCCAAAAAACTAAAAAACAAGTATCAGTGCGAGCTGAGAAAAGTTAAAAATTCAAAACTAAAAAACAAGTATCAGTGCCAGCTGAGAAAAGTGAACAAAATAATACGAAAAAGTGTTAACTACAAAAAAACCTGCAACAATATAATACAATATAAACATATAAAACAACAAAAGAAGTTAGATCAACAGAAGGAGCTGAAAACGAAGATTAGAGTGAGAATATTTTATGTATGTAGGTTTATTTTAAGATTATTATTTAAAAAAAAAAGTGCTATTTATATTCTTAATATTATTACTATTTAAGAAGAAATTTTCCTTTAATCATAAGGGTGTATTCATATTTTGTTGTCTAATTAAAGTACAAAAGTTTATCAGAATATAATTTCTTTTTTTGTAACGTGGTCTAGTGAACAGAAAAATTTAAAAAAAATGAATCACGAATCGATAAATGACCTGATCTCTCAGGCACTTAGATTAAATAATGCCAAATATGATAAAATTTTAAGTGAACAACGCGATACATATGCTTGCGAAATCGACAGACTACAGAGACTCATTAATGACAGGGGACTTCTTCCTAATGTTACGGAATACGTTACCCAGACAATTAATTCGTCCATCCTGTGTGATGAGACTTTAGACGTAATCAAATCCCTAAGAGATTTTGACGGTACACCAACTGCCTACGTAAGTTGGAGAGATGCTGCTCATAACAGCATGAAACTCTATACTATTGGGAGTAAAAAATACTTCGCCGCGCTTACAATCTTTAGAAATAGAATAACCAAAGCTGCAAATGACGTACTAACCAATCATGGGACGGTACTGAATTTCGAGGCAATTATTGCTCGACTTGATTTCGCATGTGCCGATAAACGGCCTATGCATATTATAAATCAAGAAATGAGTGTCTTAAGACAAGGTTCACTCTCCCTTCTACAATATTACGACGAAGTGAACAAAAAACTAACGCTACTAACAAATAAAGTCATTATGACTTACGGGTCAAACTCGCCTATAACGACGGAATTGAACAAATTAAATAGGGCTGATGCTTTACGAGTTTTTATCAGTGGTCTAAACGGACAGTTAACTAATATACTATTTTCTTTACGACCAGTTGACCTACCAAATGCCCTTGCTAAAGCTCAAGAGCTTGAGAGCAACCAAATAAGGTCTAACTTTGCCTTACAAAATTCAAGAACCGAAAATAGGAATACAAGCCATGCCAACAACTTACGATTCCAAAGGAATCATTCTCAAATCGCGAATCATAATCATTCTTTTCAACCACAACGTGGGCAAGATTATAGACAACGTCCTCAACTTTTTGAACCAATGGTTCTAGGCAGCTCCCAGAACAGGCCAATTCCTCAACAAAGGGTTGAAAAATATAAACAGTTGAATATGCAAACACAAAACCCGTTCAGACAAGACAGAACTCAAAATAACAACCATTCACCTAGTTGGCAAAAACCAACATATAATACGTATAATAACCAAACGCGACCAATTTTCAAACGCGAACATATGAATAGTGGGCAAAACTCTGTACAACCACCACCTGTAAAAAATGAACGCATCAACAATATAAATGAAGATAGAAATAATTTTTTAGAAAGAGAGTGGGACTACCCCACTTACGACGAAGAATAAATGGGAATAATATAAAAATACTAATAGATACTGACGCAAGCAGTAATTATTGTCGACCAGATATCTTCAGCAATCCAATTGATCTAGCTATATTTAAATGTGCCTGTACGGTAAACGGGGACGTAATTATTAAACAATGCCACAAAGCATTTATTTTTAATACAAATACAAGATTCTACGTTCTTAAAAACTTAGAATATGAAGCACTCGTAGGTAGCAATTTATTGAACTCAATAAAAGCTGAAATAGATTTAAAAAATAACGTCCTAAAGTATGGAAATAAAACAGATAAAATATATTTTGATGAACCCAGCGATTCATTAAATCACATTCAGGGAAATGCTAATTTAGTAGACACAATGTTGGAGAAAATTTCAAGTATCCATTCAAGCATTGATACTACACTGCCATTCAGGACCGATGTTACTGCTGAAATTCGCACATGTTCCGACCGTCCTATCTGGACTAAGCAATATCCCTATCCCCTGAGCGTAAATAATTTTGTCAATGAAGAAAGCAGGGAACTGTTATTAAAAGATATTATAAGACCATCGAAAAGCCCTTACAATTCGCCGGTATGGGTAGTGCCGAAGAAAGGCATAAATGAAGATGGTACTCAAAAGAATAGACTTGTAATAGACTACAAGAAGCTTTATGAGAATACAATTTCGGACAAGTATCCCATCCCGGATACTAACGTCATACTGTCGAACCTCGGCAATGCAAAATACTTCTCAACACTTGACCTCGAATCTGGTTTCCATCAGATTAAAATGAAGCCGGAAGATATTGAGAAAACAAGTTTCAGTGTGAATAACGGAAAGTATGAATATACTAGACTTCCGTTTGGTTTGAAGAATGCTCCGTCAATTTTTCAGAGAGCAATGGACGACATATTGCGTCCCTACATCGGAAAATTTTGTCATGTCTACATAGACGACATCATTATCTACTCTCACAACTTAGAGCAGCACACTGAACACTTGAACACGATTGTAAAAGATTTAAAAGATGCAACTATGAAGATTTCAATCGGGAAAACAAAATTATACGAGGAACAAGTTGAATTCCTCGGATACATTATTGGTCACGGTATAATTAAAACAAATCCCTCGAAGGTTAAAACTATCAAAGAATATCCTCAACCAAAAACCGTAAGGCAACTCAGGTCATTCCTCGGTATGATAGGATACTATAGGAGATTTATACGCAATTACGCACAAATAGCGAAACCTCTTACTAAATTCTGCAAAACGAAAACGGAAGAGTATCTACCCACCTCGCGAAAAAGACCGATATTCATTTAGACAAAGAAGCAATTCAAGCCTTTGAAATATTAAAAGATCACTTAACTGCAGAGGTTGAACTAAACCAACCTGATTATTCCCAACCATTTATCCTGACAACGGACGCATCAAATGACGCAATTCGAGCTGTGCTCTCACAAGGGAAAAAACCCATTACGTTTATTTCCAAGACCCTTGATAAGACGGAGAGAAAGTATGCTGCTAACGAGAAAGAGCTATACGCTATCGTCTATGCTTTAAAGAACTTACGTAACTACTTGTATGGTGTTACAAATCTTGAGATCCACACGGACCATCAACTACTTACTTTCGCGGTTTCACCCCGCAACCCAAACATAAAATTGAAACGTTGGCACGCACTTATCGAGGAACATGCGCCAAAAATGGTTTATAAGCCAGGGACAACTAATGTCGTAGCCGACGCGCTATCGCGGCAAAACTTAAATCATATATCTGCTCGATATCATATATCATATTCAAGCTCGATTAATACTCAGCATTCAGCTGAAAGTAGTGATGAAAATGAAATTAACGAATTAGATAGACTCATTAATCAATATAACACACAAATAGTCATAAATAAAGGTCACGACGGAAGTAATTTATGAAATTAAAAACATTTTAAAGAACCACTTTAAGAATAAGTTCGTAAGAACTAAATTTTTCGCTATAGATCTTGTAAATAAAGACGATCAGGTTTCTTTAATAGAAACAACACATAATCGAGCTCATCGCAATGCTCGAGAGAATATGAAACAAATATTAGATAGATACTACTGGCCCAACATGCGAAAAGAGTTCGAACAATTTGCAAGGAATTGTGAAATTTGCAACACTAGCAAGTACAACAGACATCCACATTTACAACCAATTGGCGAGGCACCAATTCCCGTAAAGGAGGGCGGGACTGTACACATCGACGTAATGTTTACAGAAAAGATACAGTTTTTAACATGCATAGACGCGTACTCAAAATTTTTAACGATTAAACTAATTGAAAATCGCCAAGATATGCCAAACAAAGTTTTAGAAATTCTGCAAATATTCCCTGAGTGTAAAAATATAGTTTGTGATCAAGATGTAGCCTTTACATCCGCAGTTTTTACAACACTGATGCAAAGGTCAAATATTACAATATATTATAGACCTCCTAACCATAGTGCCACCAACGGACAAATAGAAAGAGTTCATAGTACTATATGCTAGATGCTTGAAACAAGAGCACAAATTACTTGACCCCATAGAAATTTACATTAGATCTGCAAAGGAGTATAACAAAACCGTTCATTCTTCCACCCAGAAGAAACCTATGGAAATACTCTTTAATAAAACTTTTCACGAAGATATTCCTATTAAGTTAGCCATAGCACAAGATAAAATGCTTACTTCACACAATAAGAAAAGGAAAGGGAAGACATTAGAACCTAATAAGGTAGTTTACCAAAAGGTTACCGGCATACGAAATAAATTACAACCTAAATTTAAAAGGAAAATTGTTGCAGCTGACTTAGGAAATAAAATACAGCTGAGCAATAACAGAGTAATCCATAAGGATAACTTAAAACTATAATTTCAGAAAATGGACATCTGTTTTTTAACTTTAGTAATCGTGGTCGCGAGAGCGGAGCTCATAGACTATACTAGGGAAAATTACGTTCTCATAGAGATTGACGACGTTCTAATCTATGAAAATACATCTCCAATTTTCACATAACAAACCTTACATATATGCAACATTTTGTCGACTCAAGTTGGAAAGAACTAGCTAGAGATCATGACCGATACCAGTACGCGGAAACGCCTAGGGATGTACAACATGATAATAATTTAAATATCATCCAAACGTATTTAGACCAACTAGTGACAACAAGACAAAAAAGAGCTTTCAATACCCTAGGTACGATTTGGAAGTTTATGGCGGGTTCACCAGACCATGACGATGCAATATTACTAACGAACAAAATTAATGATTTAATCGAAAACAATAATAGACAATATGTAACAAACTCCAAGCTTTTTGAAGCCATCCAAAGTATCAAAATTAGAGAAAAGAATGAACATATTGCTGAAAAATGTAAACTTATTATTTTAGAACTACAAAACATCGTAACAACATTAACTCTGGCAAAATTAAATATATTAAATCCCAGCATACTAAATCTTAATGAATTAAAAAACATTGTTAAAACTGAGCATACCGAAGTAAATGTTAAGGAACTTATGAGTATCTCTAAATTTAAAATATTACAAAATAAAGATATTATAGCCATTATGATAAAATATCCACTATTGCAAAAAAAATGTAAACTATACGAAACAAGGGCCTTAAGCCAAGCTGATGGTAAATTAATGATTAATAAAGAAATTGCTAAATGCAATGAAACTTATCAGAATATTAAAGATTGTAAATTTGAACTACAATTCAATTACTGTAAAATATTTGAAGATAATAATACTTGTTTAATTGACCTATTAGAAGATAAGAAAACTATATGCAACAAAATTAAAGAAAAAAACTACGGGTTAGAAATTATAAGAGATGGTTCAATACTACTATCGAGAGAGCATCAAATCAACAACCAACACGTGAGCGGAACATACTTACTAACGTTTGAAAATTTCACAACAATAGATGGTGAAATATACGAAAATCCTACTGGACAAATTAAGAGATTCTTGAAAACATATAATGTCAATGAGTACGATATTGGCCAATACTTTGAAGCCCTAGACGAAAAACTTGAGATAAAAAACGTAAAGTTGATGCAAGCTATCCAAAATGAGATTAGTGGGAGTCCATTTATATCCACATTCGGACTAATAATAATAAGTATGGCAATCATAGTCTTAATATTATATATCAAAAGATCCAGGCAACCACAATTAAGCAGAGGAGAATTCATTAACCTGCAAGTACAAGACATTATGAATCGAGTTGAAACTTGTCCATTGCAAGCATAAGATCGGGGCGATCTTTTCAAACGAAGGGGGAAGTTAACACACAAAAACAGTTGACACCACAGTATATTCGAGATATCAATTTCACTCAATATCTCAATGGACCGAAGAACCACCGACCACCACAAACAACACACAAGCAGACCAAATGAAAAAACAAATAAACATATCAACTGAAGAACCAATAAACATACTTGAAGAACCAATAAACATACTTACTGAAAAAACCCATAAATATATCAACTGAACAACCACTGACCACCGACCATCGGAAACAATAACATAAACAATTTTTCTCCAGTCATCATCATCATGCAAGACGCTATTTCATCATCATCATGATGCAAGACTATTTTTTGTAAGTTAGTTTTAAGAACAAAATTGTCTTTAGAGTTAGTTATATTTTGGGGATCATTGTGATCAGTTGTAATAAAGCTTTTTTAAAAACGAAATAAACTTTGCATAAATATAATTTGCATTATGTTGAAAATAAAATACAGTTGAATACAATATTATTCCCCTTTCTCGAGATTGTTGCACTTTATTTTCACCCGATTGATTTATCAATCAGAAGGATTGATACGAATTGTTATTTATTATTATTAAAACCCGAATTAATTATTGAAATTTTCCACGAAGAAAAAAGAACAATCGAAAGCACACGCGCGCGCCGCGGAACAGAAACGCGGATGACAAACACGAAAGTGGAACAAAAGAGAATAAAAAAAATGCAACAATAGCTCCCTAATAAAAGCTACCACACGGCTGCTCAGCTGGGCTGGGTTCTGTGGAAGAATTTGCTCGGGACAAAAAATTGTTGTTGATTAGGGAAACTAATCAACGCGAAAACAAAAGTATGTTTTATTACAAGTACAGTGGGGCACTTGTAATAAAAAGTGGGCGCCAGGAATTTTTATTTCGAATTAATTAGTAAAATTCCAAATCTAATTTAAGGATGAATAAAATTATGTGATAATAAGGAAATAAATAAAACAAAGGTTTTGTATGCCCCAATGGGGATTTAAATTTAGATTTATTTGGAAAACCGTGGGCGAACCCTGGATTAAAACCCAAAATTTTTTTAAAACAAAGAATTTACAAGAAAAATTTTAAATCGACTTGCGGATGACCGCTAAGTCGAAACAAAGGAAACTGGGCCGTTAGCAAATGAAATTATCGTGTCCCTTTTTAATTAGAGATTAATATCACGACTCAAAATTAATTATGTCAAAAAATTTAAAGATTTCCGAAATCAAATAAAACACAGAAAAAGACAAGTAACAATTATATACTTATATATGTTTGGACAAGATGTCCGAATTATGCCACTTATCTTTTATTTTGTTTCTCCTGCCTCAATCTCTCCACTATCCCGATTTATCCTGTCCCTTAATTATTATTATTTTGTTCACTCCTCGATCCTGTTTTCTTCCTTTAATTTATTCCTCGCACTCTCCTACTCGTAGCCTTCACCTTTTCCTCAATTTTTTTTTTCTTTTTTTAAAATTTTCTCACTACTCGTAAATAAAATGACTGTTCGCTTGATTGGTTCTCCGTAGAGTGTCCTTCCAAGCTATTTTTAATCCCCAATCCTCCCTCGACCATTCCAATCACTCACACATTCAGCCATTCGCTTTCGTGATCATCGGTCACGGATTGTCGGTGTTGTGATCTCTTATGATCACACAAGATTGTGTTTGAATAAAAATAAATATAATTATATAATTAGAAAATTCAATATATTTTATTTTACGTATTAAATTTGCGTCTAGTAGGTACAGGGTTCCAGATTAAAAAAGAAAGAAGAAGGAACAGGAAGTAAGAAAAGAATGAAAAAGAATGAAAATTATGAGTGTCAAAATGTGGATTATATTAATTATGGCATTGCCAACACCTTCCCTTTTGAGTTATCTATTATGATGATAATATTATCCAGGCACAAATCTATCGATTGGTCGTCGTGTTCGCTGAGTTCGACGTGGTATAGATGGTAAAGCTGCTACAGTGTTATTTGGTGAAGTCGTAACATTACTTTCTGGTGACGGAACTAGTTCACAAGGTGTTGTCTCGCATTCATACACGTCAAGCGCCCTCTTCCATGGTCTTTCAACTTGAGGTTTGGCAGCAATATCTTCTCTATGACGTATTTGAAGTTGATTGGCATGTGTACGAACTAGTCTGCCACTCTGCAACAAAACATTATACATGACCTTGCCAAAACGTTCAATATTAGTATGAATACTCACGTAAACTAAATCTTGATTGTTGAATGACCTGGGCTTGGTTCCAAATTTTCGATTGAATTTTTTGGACATAGTTGCTTGATTTCTATTATTCTCATTTTGGTCTTTGGGATTTTCAATTAGCTTGGGCTTAATAAGATTCAAAATAATCCGAATATTTCTACCAAACATGATTTCGGCTGGAGACTTTGAATTTGGTACGGTCCGGTTTGGTGTTGAGCGGTAAGATTGAAGAAACGTTTGAAGGTTTTGAGTGATTGTTCCCTCTGTGTTTAATTTCATTAGCGAACGTTTGAAGGTGTCAACAAATCGTTCGGCTTGTCCGTTAGACATCGGGTTGTACGGACTGGAGCAAAGATGTTGGATACCATTCTCTGCCATGTATTGTTGAAACAGTGAGCTCTTGAAATGCGTTCCGTTATCTGAAACGATCGTCTTCGGCAGTCCAAATCGGGAAAATATCTCGCTGAGAATTTCTATAGTACGCTGAGTAGTGATGGATTTTGTTGCAACTATTTCCGGCCATTTAGAAGGAGCGTCCACTAAAGTCAGAAAATAATTACCCTCAATTGGTCCAGCGTAGTCCAGATGAAGCCGTTCCCATTGTTTCGTTGGTGTAGGCCATGGCTGTAGCAATGTTTTTGTTGGCATCTTTGCTGCTGACGCACAACTGTTGCAATTTTGGATGACTGTTTTGATGTCAGTGTCTATGCTTGGCCAATAAACAAAACTTCTGGCTATAGATTTTGTTCTTTCTATGCCTTGATGGCCACGATGGAGTTGTTTGAGAACTCTTTTCCTAAAAAGTTTTGGAATGACGACTCGTTGACCAAACATGATACATTTGTCAATGATGTTGATATCTTCCCTGCGGTTGAAGAATGCCTTTAACTCGTCGTCTTTGATTTCATTTGGCCAGTCATTAGCCACAAAATGAAATATTCGACGGAGTGTGCTGTCCTTTGATGATTCAAACTTAACCATTTTATGAGTAACTGGCAGATATCCGAGACTGTCTGTAAGAATTTGCTTGACTTCCCGCTCTGTTTTGATTGATGCAATCACAAAATCTTCAGCCACTTGTATGTTTTTATCGATGAGCCGTGATAGCACATCTGCATATCCAAAGCTACTCGTTGAAATAAAACTGATGTCAAAATCGTATGCCAATAACTTGACTGCCCAGCGTTGTAGACGGTTTGCTTGATGAACAGCTATTCCTGTCTTTTTTCCAAAAATAGCTAGAAGTGGTTTATGATCCGTGTGCAATTTGAACTTTCGACCAAAAACCATTTTGTGGAACTTAGTCACTGCAAAGACAAGAGCGAGACCCTCCTTTTCGATCTGACTATAGCGCTTTTCAGTTGGTGTGAGTGATCGCGATGCATGACATATCGCTTTTATTGTTCCATCAGCATATTCATGCAAAATGCATGCACCTAGGCCATAGTTGGAGACATCAGCTGCAACTATAATATTTTGCATAGGATCATAATGAGCTAGAAGCAGGTCAGATGAAAGAATGTTTTTCAGGTTTAGAAAACTGTTGTGGTGGTCTTCTGTCCATATCCACCGTGTATTTGCCTTCAACAATTCATCCAATGGTCCTCTGTGTTGTCGCATATTGTCCACAAATTTGCCATAAAAATTTATTGCACCAAGGAAAGATCGAAGTTCTGTCACGTTGGTTGGCTCTGGCATGTTTTTGATGGCCAATATTCGTTCCGGATCGGGATGTAGTCCGTGTTGGTATCCAAGATATTTGACTTCATTAACGAAAAACTTACATTTAACAAATTTAACCTTAAATCCGTAGTCTTGGATACGACAAAGAACTTCGTGCAAATTCCGATTGTGTTCCTCCAAGTCTGTTCCGGATACAAAGATGTCATCGATGTATACTGCTGCACCTGACAGTCCAGCAAGCATTTGGTCCATAACTTGTTGGAAAATTGACGGGAACGTTTTCACGCCAAACACCATTCGTTTGTATCGGAAGAGACCCATGTGTGTGTTGATGATCAGTAGGTGCTTTGACTCTTCGTCGACTTTAATTTGCAAGAATGCATCTGCAGGTCTATATGACTGAAGAATCTAGCATTGGCCAGTCTTGCGAAAATATCTTCTGGCAATGGCAGAGGATATTGATGACTTTCGAGCACATTGTTGAGACCAGTAGAAAAATCTGCACAAATGCGTATGTTTCCGTTTGATTTCCTTATAACAACTATAGGAGCGGCCCACTCCGAGTAGTTAACTGGCGAAATCACATTGGTGTCTTGTAGTCGCTGCAGCTCTGCTTCAACTAGGTCTTTGACAGCGTAAGCGACTGGTCGCTTTGGTCGGAAGATTGGTTGCATGTTTGGCTTTGTCACCAGATGTGCCTCTGTTTTATTGCACAGGCCTAATAATTCGTTGAAAACTTCTGGAAAAGAAAGTTTTAAAAGTGAAATACGTTTTTGAATAGATGTATTAGAACTTTCCAGGTTTTCGCTTGTGACTTGATTGCAGATTGAACTTATTGACATATCTTCGAGATTTAATGCCTTAATCCAGTCGAGGCCCATGACATTTAAATTGTTGATTGTTGTGACATAACATGTGGAATATGCCTGTCTCGTTCTGAATTTGACGTTACAATCAAATTGAGCTGACAATGGTAACTTGCCGGTTGCACTTCGAGCTGTGTGTGACACTTTGTCGACACGTGGACAGTTAATATTTTTGAAGTTTTTCTCTGATATGATTGTAATATCTGAGGCTGTATCCAACTGTAAGTCAATGTAAGTACCATTTATGCTGACGCTCACATACTTGCGCTCCGATGGCTCAATTTTGTTGGTGATGAAAATGCTTTTTAATTCTGGCCTGAATGTTTTATTGTTGTTATAATTCGTCTTTGTTTTTGGTTTGTTGTGCTCATGAGTCTTATTTTTCTGCCTTTTTCCCGCATTACAATACCCTTCTTTGTGGCCTATGGTGTTACATTGCCCACATTTGTGCTTGGCATATGAGCAGTCGCGGGCAAAATGCATGTTACCACAGAACCAGCATGGAGATTTTGGGATAGCTTTTGACTTGATGTTGGTGGTGTGTAGTCGGTTTACTGTTGCATCGGCTTTGGGATTCTCGATGAGTGCTGTGTCCGTTTTTAAATTGATTAAACGTTGGCACTCTCTTGACAAAACGTCTAACGTAATGGAAGAACCTTCACTGTCCAGCTTGGTCAACATTTTGGTGCGGATCTCGAAGTCAGATGATGATTTCATTCCCATTACATAAATTAAGCATTTGAATTGATCTAGAGTTAGATCTTTTAACTTGAACTGTTCACAATGTTTGTTCACTATACCTGCGTATGTGATGAAATCACAATGTGATTCTTTTGTGAGCTGCAGTTATATCTTATATTAAACTGTGATGTTTGGAATCCGAATAGCTGAGTAAGCTTCTGCACAGTTTCCTTGAATGAAAGATCACGAGGGTGCTTTGGCAGAATGTAGTTGATATACTTGCTGTGAACGATGGAATTTAGTTTTCTCAATAAAAGTCTGACTTTGGCTGCATCGTCCAATTTGGAGACATCGATTTCAAAAAGATCTTCGTATCGAGCTTACCATGTGTCGAATGTGAGGTTATTCTCTATGTCATAGCAAAACTCAGTGATATTTGATGCGAGTGCTTCCATGATGAATTCTGGGCTTTTGTTCTCCACTTTAACGTTTCCTGTGTTGGATGTTGCTGATGCCTGCTGTGTGAGCAGCTGTGAAACCAGTGTCTGAATCGTCACATTGTCCTTGTGCTGCTGTTCCTGCATTTGCTGGATCAACTTCTGGAATATTTCTTCCATGATGAGACAACTAATTGCTAAAGTAGATAATACCAAATATCCTCGTCGCCACTGTTGTGATCTCTTATGATCACACAAGATTGTGTTTGAATAAAAATAAATATAATTATATAATTAGAAAATTCAATATATTTTATTTTACGTATTTAATTTGCGTCTAGTAGGTACAGGGTTCCAGATTAAAAAAGAAAGAAGAAGAAACAGGAAGTAAGAAAAGAATGAAAAAGAATGAAAATTATGAAAGTGTCAAAATGTGGATTATATTAATTATGGCATTGCCAACAGTCGGCTTCCTGGAAAGCTACGTACTCTCCTCGAAAACCACCGTTGTTGAATCTCAACGAAACTCTCATTCGCTCTCACAAACATTAATTCAACAAGTTCTTGGATGTCTTTCCAAAACTTGCCGAATTCTAATGGTCGAGTGCAGACCCCTCGAAAAGTGAAACAAAAACCAATCACGCAAATTTTTCGAGAGAGAAAGAGGAAGGCATATTCCCACAATTAAAATTAATCCCCTGATTTGATTTCGGTCAATCTTTATAAAGAAAAAGAGAGTGTGTGCGTGAGTAGACCGGTTGTGTTCAAAGTAGAGCTCCTGAAATAATATAAAAAAAACGCTTAAAAAGCGTAAACAAACTACACAAAAGTGCATCAAAGTTCGACTTTTACATAAAATTACAAGGGTGAGTCCAAAAACACTAGGATATTGCATTTAATTCTACCAAAAAACCAAAAAAATTGAAATGCAACGAACCCCACCTAACAAAGGAAACGAAGAGAATTCTACCCTCACAACGACGTCGCCACCCCCGCCCCCAAAACGTTCCCTAGAAGAGATTTCCCCGGAATTCCCACCTCATAAAATGACTTCAATCCAAGAAAGTAAATCGTCGGTCGGTAACGTGTCAGTCACTGCCCTAAAATCTTTAATAATGGGCTCAATGTCATCTTTACTAGATGAAAAACTTAAGGATTTGCCCACCAAATCCGATTTAGAGGGCATCGGTGAGGAAATACACAAACTTCAACAAAAAAATCTCTCTCTACAAGATCAACTTCAAAAAATGGAGTCTCGCTGCATATCGCTAGAAAGACATGTCGAGTGGCTGTCAAAAAAAGCAAACGAAAAGAATATAATTTTTCACGTCCCAGCAATAAACGGTGAAGTAGCTACGGATAAAGCAAAATCTTTATGCCTCGACTTGCTAGAAACACAAAATACGGCTGCAATTTCATCGGCAAGATTAATCAAATCCCGAAACCCTAAGGTGGAAAATATAATTGTGGAGCTGCACAATCGCGAAGATGTCGGCCGGATTTTACAATCTGCAGTAAGACTCAGAGGTACTGGCATTTCGGTAGGTACATAAAGATTATCCAGCAGCGGCACGTGAGAGACGAAGACGTGTAATCAAACTGAGAGATGAAATAACGTCAAAAAATCCGAGAGTTAAAATTTATTTACGAGGAGAAACTCTTAAAATACAAGATAAAATATTTTATTTCGACATAAACAACAATCGTTCGTGTGATGAGGAAGGTGGAATGTCACTCATGCAGCAGCTGTTAAATGTCAGTGATGAAACGTCATCCCATGACGCAGTAGCCAGTGGCTCTCAATCTGTAAATCGAAATGAACGCATTCAGCGCTTTTAGTAATAATGCCGTCAGTCGTTTAAAATTTAATGTTAATAAAAAAAGAAATAATTTAAGTAACTTCTCTTTAAGTATTACCGCTTTTAATATAGCAGGGCTAGGAAATAAGCTTCTTTTCAACGATTTTTTTAAATTTATAAATAAGTTCGATATTTTTGTTCTTTTTGAAACTTTTATTGATAAGGGTATGGATAGATTCGAAAACTTCTTCATTAATCACAAACTATTATGGATACCAGCAACTAGGACGTCAACACAAGGAAGAGCTAGCGGAGGAAGTCTTTTTGGAATAAAAAAGGATTTAGGTATTGATTGTAGTTATGTCCAAATACTTCAAAGAGATTTGATAGAAATAACTGTCGAACAGACAAAAATATATATAATACCAGTCTATATAAACTGCAACAAATGGGCGCAAGACTTTAGCAGCTTATACAATTTTCTGTTATAATTCGAAAAAGAAGACCTTATGATCATTGGCGATTTTAACGGGAGAGTTGGAAATTCACAAATACTGAATGAAGAGCCGGAATTTTTGACTGATTCAATAAAAAATGTAAGAAATGCATCAGATGAAGTCTTGGATGGAAAGAAACTAGTTGAAATGTGTGAATCTATCGGCTTAACGTTACTAAATGGACGAACAAACGGCGATACAAATGGTAATTTCACATTTATCAGGGGTACTGCTTGCTCAACGATAGATTATTGTCTTGCAAAGGGAATATGGCTAAAATATATTGCCGACTTCATAGTGAATGAGCTTACCTACTCAGATTATTTACCCATATCTGTTCAAGTTGATATTAAGCTTCAGCAGGATTCTCAGCCTAAACAACAGTATTTATTACCTAAACTACGGTGGTATGAAAGAGATTTACAGAAGTATACAGCGAATCTAAACCACAATGTTAGCCTTATAAACGAAACTGACCTTCAATCTATATGGGGCTCAGATATTCTTACTTCGTGTATTATGGAATCAGCGAAGGTTTTGCAGAAAAAAACAGTTAACATAGGCAAGCAACCATGGTATGATTGGGAATGCGAATCTGCAAGGAAAAAATCATTTGCCTTTCTCCTCCTGTTAAGAAGATGCAATTCCAATCACGCTAAAATCATGTATCGCGAGGCTAAAAAAAACTACAAAATTTTATGCGCTCAAAAACATAAGCGTTATTCACAAAGTTTATCTTCAGCCCTGGTTAACATCAAAGACAGTCGTTCCTTCTGGAAAACTGCCAAAGTGCTAAATGGAGCCCTGTTCTCGCAAAATATCAAAGTGGAAGCTGGAGAGTTAGCTACACATTTCAAAAATCTCCTAAATCCGCCACCAAATCCAAACCCCATGGAATATGCACTCCCATATCAACAGGACATTTTCTTAGACCGATCTATACTGCTCGAAGATGTTACAAGTGTCATACACCGATGTGGATTGAATAAAGCCCCTGGTGAAGATCGCATATCGTATGAGTTCTTCAAGAACGCTTCAACAGATTTTTTAGTAAAACTAACATCGACATTCAATTTTATTTGGTCCACGGGAGAAGTCCCCGACAGTTTTAAGAAAAGTGTAATACTACCGATTTTAAAAAAAGGAGATCCAAAAAATCCCAGTAACTACAGAGGTATATCGTTTTTAAACACTGTCATGAAAATCTTCACAGGCATCTTACTTCAACGTCTAACAGACTGGGTAAACGAAAAAGACCTGTTAAGCGAATTTCAAGCCGGCTTCCGCAAGGGGTACTCAACAGTAGATAATATCTCTTACGTTTTTTCTTAAAAAGAATATTCAGACTTCCAGAAAATTCACCAACGTATATGTTGCACCTCGAAACTGGTCTACCTCCACTGTATTTGTACACTCTTGATTTACACTTTTCATATATAATAAAGACCTTGAAACACCCTAATCATCGCCTCACAAATAAAATGGCTTTGCATCTCAAAAACAGAAATGAACAATTTTTTTCGGAATGGAGAAGACTGAGCCTAGAGCATGATGTTCCACTCCAACTAGAAAATGAAGATTATTTAAGAATAAACCTGCAAACCCTTTTAAGTAAAATTGAAGACTCAGCTAGAAATGCTTTCATCGAACATTGTCAACAAAGTCAAACAAGAAGCTCGTATAAGCTTTTAAACCATTTCCTGGGAGAAAACAATTACTTTAATGACCAGAATAGTCTAGATGTTATCAGTACTATCTTTAAAGCGAGAGGCGAACTAATCAGACTTAATTACGTACCCTACATAAGCGAGCAAAATACGGAATGCACCTTGTGCAATATGAGAACTAGAGAAGACATATGTCATTTCATTGGCATATGTCCTATTTTAAAATCAATCAGAAGATCAATCTGGAGAAAAAATACTCTTAATGGAGATGAAATTCAGGGTATTCTTAATGGCGAAAATTGGACACTTCTTTACTGCTACATCAAAACTGCCTATAAATATCGAAATCAAATCATAAACGAATCTTTTTGATCCTGCCTTTAATTTTATAATCAAATAATTAATTTTTATATTTATTGTATTAGTATATCTATTTGTTATTAATGTAAACTTTGCGTTAAATTAATTCATACTTTGTATTAAGAAATATTATTGCTCTCTTTTCGGCTGACGGCACATGCCAATGCTCTTTTGTGATAACTACCAAACTATGTAATTACTTCTTATAAATGTAAATAAAAATCACACTTACTACTACTACTACTACTATATAAGTTACTATCTATTATTATTAATAAATTACTTAGTATGGAACAAAAAAATAGAATTTTTGTTAACGGCCCATTACAATAATCAGGTAAATTTATGTTGCGTCGCTCGACAACGTAAGTTTTGGTCAACCTCCGCTTCTTGCATGTGACTGCCCGTCTACATGTTAAATATATGTGTAATTTGGAACCGCCCGTTCCATTCGGCCTATATACTCTCGAACACCTGTGATTTTGATTGCGTTTGCAAAATATTGGTTAAGTACACCATTGGTTGATGGAACCCTGGTTGCCCTCAACTTCACCAATATTTTGCAGCGGCAACGAAAGTGGGGTGGGGAAATCAAGTATTGTAAGGTTAGTCATTGTTGCGGTAAAATTTACCGTAACAAATCCCACCCTTACCTCCCAAGAAATGGTCTTGCTTACCAAAAAGCAAACCATTTCTTAAGGTTGACTCTGGGAAAGGTATTTTAAAGAAAGGTAAACGACACAACATAAGGTTTCCATCATAAAAAGTAAAACAAAATAGAAGAAAAAAAAAATGGCACGGTTAAAAAAAAATTCTTTAAAAAAGATTAGTATAATGACAATCACAACTATTAGAGAAAAGATAAAGGGACTTAAGCATCCAAATCAACAAAAGGTTTTAAATCCTTCACGTGCCACGTCCCTGGATCTTTCCCCTTGTCAATCAGTAAGTATGTCCAAGGTGACACACGCTTACTAATTTTGAACGGCCCCACAAACTTGGTGGCCAATTTTGCTGCAAAATAATTCCCTGCGTAGGACAAGGCAAATTTCTCCTCCACACCAGATCGCCAGGTTGATACTGTGTGTCCCTTCTCCCTGGTAGCATTCTTTCCCGCCGCCTCCAACTTAATAGCTATCTCCTGTCTCAGTTTCTGAAACTGCCTATCAATTTCCCCTCTATCTTGTTCCCTATCACTAACTATGTGCCCTACATCATGACCGCTAGTAGTCATGTTCCTACCAAAGTTCGCGAAATATGGCGAAACACCTAACACCTCATGTTGCGAAGTTCGGATCGCGCAGGCCACTTTTGCCAACTGCTCTGGTTTTCGGAGACATACGCTCGGAGCGTTGTCTTAATTATTTGGTTTATGCGCTCCGCAGGATTTGCCTGTGGGTGATAATGCGCTGTATACCTAAGTTGTGACCCGTACGCTTCGCTAAGCACCTTCAGTTCTTTGCTACGGAACTGGGGACTGTTGTCACAGACGATCCACTTTGGAACCCCGAAGAGAAGAAAAACGTTCTCTTCCAACTCTATACAAACCGCCTTTGCAGTTGCAGACCGTAACGCGAACAATAGTGAAAACTTCGTGAAGTAGTCTACCACTGTTAAAATATAAATAAAACCCCTCGAAGACTTTGGTAATGGACCCACCAAGTCCACACATACCATCTCCCATGGTTTCGAATTCCCTACTCTTTCTGTCATCAGACCAGCTGGCTTCTCGTTCACCGGTTTCACTTGTTGGCAAATCTTACAAATCCTAACGTAGCTGGTTATATCACTCCTCATTTTGAGCCAATAATATTTTTCTGCTACCCTAGCAAAAGTTTTCTTAACTCCCATGTGTCCCGCTAACGGACTATCATGGCACTCATTCAAAATTCTGGACCTATCTGTTTTTGCTACTACTAATTTCCATTGTTCACTTTCGTTATGAACAACAATATGATTCACCCTAACGTGTTTGTAGAGCCACCCATTCTCAACTCGCCAGGATGGGTATCCTAATGGATTCTTTTCTACTAATGATTTCATTTTTATCACCCAAGGGTCCGAATCCGCTTCAGAGACACCAGCTACTTCTGGAACTCCTTGCGACAACATATCAGGAACGACATGTTCTTTGCCCTTTCTATGGATGATTTTGAAATCAAATTGTTGGAGCCGAATGGCCCAACGATGATCAGTCACGACTGTAAATCGAACACCTTCGAGATACGGCCGTAACTTTTCGATCGCCCAAAGAACTGCCAAACATTCCTTTTCGGTTGTAGAGTAGTTCCTTTCGTTCCTATTCAATGACCGACTCAAATAACATATGGCTTTTTCAACATCTTCTAACTCCTGCGAAAGTACGGCCCCGATACCAAAGTCTGACGCGTCTGTTTGCACAACAAACAGCCGAGAAAATTCCGGACATGTCAAAATCGGTGCCGTAACCAAACACTCTTTGGCTTTTCTAAAACTCTCCTCACATTCTTGGGTCCACTCAAATTTCTGACTTTTCTTTAAGAGATCGGTAAGAGGCCTAACTAAAATTGCAAAATTTGGCACGAATCGTCGATACCAAGAAATAGTCCCTACCAAACTCCTAACTTCCTTCACGTTTATCGGTGGAGGAATCCTCATCATGCTTTCCACTTTTTCCGGGTCTACATGAAGCCCGTTCCTATCGACTACGTAACCTAGAAATTTCAAAGAAGGCCTACAAAAATAACATTTTTCCCTACCTACTTTTAATCCCGCCTCTCTTAACCTTTTAAAAACTTCTTTGAGAATTTCTAAGTGTTTTTCGAAAGAATCGGTGACGATGATAATGTCATCCAAGTATACAAAGTCAAATGGTTCTTGGTCAGGACCCAGAACATCGTCAATGAACCTTTGCCATGTCGCTGGTGAATTATGTAGCCCGAATGGCATCCTACAAAATTGAAAAAGACCCCACCCCGGCACGGTAAAGGCTGTGTACTTGCGCGATTCTTCTTCCATTGGAATCTGCCAATAAGCAGATTTAATGTCTAAGGAGGACAAGTATTTCGCATTACGAAGCTTGTCCAAAATCGCTGAAATAAACGGAAGTGGGTAAGCATCCCTATCTGTAACCTCATTCAATTTCCTATAGTCAACACAGAACCGAAAACTACCATCTTTCTTCTTAACAAGAAGAATCGGCGATGCCCAAGGACTCTTTGACTTCTCGATCACTCCAACTTCCAACATCTCCTGGACTTCTTGATCAATATGTTTCTGAATCGCGGGCGAAACAGGGTAATATCGTTGTTTAATCGGTTCTGCTGACGTCCTAATCTTGTGCTCAACTAAATTTGTGCACCCTAAACCTTCGGTCATTGATTTAAAAAGTTCTTCTAACACATAACTCGAAATTCCTATTCTCAAAATCGTTCAAATCCGATTTTTCCCTAATCGCTATCGTGTCTGTTACCGAAGCCACCATTTCTTGGCTTGAAAAACTCCACTTACCAGATCTCAAATCCGGGATTATACCCGATAGTGCCCAAAAGTCGGCACCCAAGATCAACTGGTGTGGAAGGTTTGGTATAACCAGGCACTCTATCAATATGGATCTATTTTCAATCTCCACCGGTAGAGAAATAGACCCAGCTACTCCTACACCCGCCCCATCTGCTAAAGCTACTGACCCAACACTACTCTTCCCTAAGCTAAGTCCAAACTCTTTCAAAATTTTCCACCCGTCACCACCCACAATGGTGCGAGAGGCTCCTGAATCAAGTAACCCCAAAAACTTGATTCCGTAAACCCGAACTGCTAAATATGGCCTAGTGTCCCTACCATTTGCCGCTAAAGTGAAACTCAACTGAACTTTATTCCCCAACTGATCGCCAGCAGGCGACCTCACTAACGACGACGAGTCTCTTGTCCTGCTGTCACAAGAGCCCGTTCCCCATTTCCCGAACACCGCCTACAATCCCTACGATAAACTCCTACTGTTCCACAACCAAAACATCGCTTCGCAACTGAACAGGTGTGAGCGAAATGCCCATCCTTGTTACAGTTGTAACACCTAACCGCCTGTTGGAATGGGTTATTCGGAGCAGAACTGACCACCGCAACTCGGTTCTGTCCCGAACTACTCGGCCGATAACCACATTCTGGTTCTAACAAATTCCTTCCTCTAGAAGGAGGATTCCCTACCTAAGACAGCAAGTTCCTTAATTGTCTTTGGTTTAGAACTTGCTATCTGTACCTGGAAGAAGGGATCTACATTTTTCCTCGAAATAGAAAGCATCCTTCCCTCTGACAATGGTTCCGATAGTCTTCGGAACAATGTCCTCATCGTGGCCAGATATGCTCCGAAGGTTTCATCCTTGCGAACGACGATTGATCTCTTCTAACAAAAGATCATCGTAATTCGCAGGAAGAAATTTAGCCTTGAGCTCCTGTACGAATTCTTGCCAATTCCCTATATCATCCCTAACAGTCCTAAACCACATTAGAGCCCTATCTGACAAAAGCTCCGAAGCGGATTTGAAAAGGTGGGATTCCGGAACAGCGTTAGCCAGACGAAGTTCCTCCACTCTTTCCAGGAATGAATTTACTGATGTTGCATTAGAGTCATCAGTAAATTTCACCCCCCATTTCCCTACACGTTCGGTGCATTTCTGTTGAACGACCATTTGTTCCACAGAAGTGTCACCCCTATCGACCCTATTCCCTGAGGGAACCCTAACTAACAAATCACTGACTGGAGGATTACGGTTACCACACCTCGGTTCAGTCAATGACCCTCCAGCCAATCCTAATGTCGATCGCACACTACCTGTAGCCTGACCAACTTGTGCCTGAAGTTGGGTTTGTATTTTAAGTGGAGTCTTTTCCTTTTCCACTTCTTCTTCCCAATTACTATTCTCACTATCGCCAGTGAGATCTCCTAACAAACACAAAACATTGTTACGAAGGGAGCTTATCTCATCTTCTTCGTCTTCAGCTTCACAAGGTGTCCTAGCTAATCTGCCTATACACCACTCAATTCTGGTAACAATCTTAATGTACTCCGAAGATTTAGGATTCTTCGGAGGAACCTTAAGAAGACCACTAATCTCCTCAATTTTCAGTTCAATGGCCCGAACATCTTCATCATAGGTGAACGGGTACACTGAACTAATATCCATTGAGTTTCTCTTATGGAGTAATCTCGATGACCTCAATGCTTTTCTCATCTCCTCAACCGTCCCTACCTTCAAGCCTCGAACTTTCATCTCGTAGGCAACACTATTAACTCAAATGAGAAAACTAACACTCAAATTACACGCGAGTAAAAAAACAAATCCCGAGAGAGAAATAAAAATAAAATGTCACTCAAACTAAATAAATAATAATAATTGAAATAAATAAATTGAAACACAATAATTTATATAGTAAAAAAAACAAATACTTGCGTTTTCCTGTTTTAAAATAAACCTCCTTCACCCTCGAAAAAAAATGTATCCACCAAAACTAATGACGTGCTCCTTCCAAGATTTTCTCCAATTCAGTACAATATTTACCTAATAAAAAAAAACAAACAGAAGTATAAAATGCTCCAAGAAAAAACAATAACAAAAAAACACGACACTCGTAAACCACACAATTTCCCAAATTCTTCCACTTGGCCTCACACGTTGGGCTCCAATTTGTTGCACTTTATTTTCACCCGATTGATTTATCAATCAGAAGGATTGATACGAATTGTTATTTATTATTATTAAAACCCGAATTAATTATTGAAATTTTCCACGAAGAAAAAAGAACAATCGAAAGCACACGCGCGCGCCGCGGAACAGAAACGCGAATGACAAACACGAAAGTGGAACAAAAGAGAATAAAAAAAATGCAACAATAGCTCCCTAATAAAAGCTACCACCACGGCTGCTCAGCTGGGCTGGGTTCTGTGGAAGAATTTGCTCGGGACAAAAAATTGTTGTTGATTAGGGAAACTAATCAACGCGAAAACAAAAGTATGTTTTATTACAAGTACAGTGGGGCACTTGTAATAAAAAGTGGGCGCCAGGAATTTTTATTTCGAATTAATTAGTAAAATTCCAAATCTAATTTAAGGATGAATAAAATTATGTGATAATAAGGAAATAAATAAAACAAAGGTTTTGTATGCCCCAATGGGGATTTAAATTTAGATTTATTTGGGAAACCGTGGGCGAACCCTGGATTAAAACCCAAAATTTTTTTAAAACAAAGAATTTACAAGAAAAATTTTAAATCGACTTGCGGATGACCGCTAAGTCGAAACAAAGGAAACTGGGCCGTTAGCAAATGAAATTATCGTGTCCCTTTTTAATTAGAGATTAATATCACGACTCAAAATTAATTATGTCAAAAAATTTAAAGATTTCCGAAATCAAATAAAATACAGAAAAAGACAAGTAACAATTATATACTTATATATGTTTGGACAAGATGTCCGAATTATGCCACTTATCTTTTATTTTGTTTCTCCTGCCTCAATCTCTCCACTATCCCGATTTATCCTGTCCCTTAATTATTATTATTTTGTTCACTCCTCGATCCTGTTTTCTTCCTTTAATTTATTCCTCGCACTCTCTTACTCGTAGCCTTCACCTTTTCCTCAATTTTTTTTTTCTTTTTTTAAAATTTTCTCACTACTCGTAAATAAAATGACTGTTCGCTTGATTGGTTCTCCGTAGAGTGTCCTTCCAAGCTATTTTTAATCCCCAATCCTCCCTCGACCATTCCAATCACTCACACATTCAGCCATTCGCTTTCGTGATCATCGGTCACGGATTGTCGGCTTCCTGGAAAGCTACGCACTCTCCTCGAAAACCACCGTTGTTGAATCTCAACGAAACTCTCATTCGCTCTCACAAACATTAATTCAACAAGTTCTTGGATGTCTTTCCAAAACTTGCCAAATTCTAATGGTCGAGTTCAGACCCCTCCCAATAAAACTTCTGAGAAAAATTTTAAAAGAATTAAAATCGAGAAAAAAGTTTCATCTGAGCATTTCCTCAGTTACTCGCGACTATTCCCGACCGAATCGAAAAGTGAAACAAAAACCAATCACGCAAATTTTTCGAGAGAGAAAGAGGAAGGCATATTCCCACAATTAAAATTAATCCCCTGATTTGATTTCGGTCAATCTTTATATATAAGTTACTATCTATTATTATTAATAAATTACTTAGTATGGAACAAAAAAATAGAATTTTTGTTAACGGCCCATTACAATAATCAGGTAAATTTATGTTGCGTCGCTCGACAACGTAAGTTTTGGTCAACCTCCGCTTCTTGCATGTGACTGCCCGTCTACATGTTAAATATATGTGTAATTTGGAACCGCCCGTTCCATTCGGCCTATATACTCTCGAACACCTGTGATTTTGATTGCGTTTGCAAAATATTGGTTAAGTACACCATTGGTTGATGGAACCCTGGTTGCCCTCAACTTCACCAATATTTTGCAGCGGCAAAGAAAGTGGGGTGGGGAAATCAAGTATTGTAAGGTTAGTCATTGTTGCGGTAAAATTTACCGTAACAAGATATTTGTCCAAAATTTCAATTTGACAACAATATATCCTATGAGAAGTTAAATGTAATGCAAAATCTTCAAAAACTGCAAAATTTTCAAAGTAAATGGAAAGTTATCAGTGTGGGTCGCACTGAGCCTCTTTTTTATTTTTCATACCAATGCCTTTTTATAAATAAAAATATCTTTGGTTTCATCATTATTAATCTTATAAGAAATGACCAATACTCGACGGATGCGGTTACAAAAAAAAATTAAAACACTAAAAGACTAAGACTGGGTATTTTTAGCTTATAAATGCAAAAAAAATACAAAACAGTGATTGAAATAACTATTTTGTTGCTATAATTGGATACAAAATATAAAAAAGTATAAACAAATATAATTCATTGTTTGTCGTTTTCTTATCAAAACTTTGGTTCAAGCCATGCATTTTTATTAATCGAACTTAAGACCTCTCACGTCTAGAGCGGAGATCTTATCAGGACACCACGATCTCTACTGATTTAAGTGTGCGCAAATTGCTACATATTGTTAAAATAAGCGACCAAAATTAAATTTCTTTGTTTAACATATTTTCCATATTTTTTTATAATTTTTTTTCGCGCCCTAAACCTTCTGCTCTTATTCCTCTTTAATTTAAAAAAAAATTAAGAAAATCGGTCAACCGGTTTGGCTGGTTAGTGAACGAACACAAAAAAACAGACTTTCTTTTATATATAGATAATACATTATAGTTTGTGTTTGTGATTGTCCTATAATTAAGTTTTTTTGTTATAATATCTATATAAGAAAAAAACCTATTGGCGTGGAAGTCAAATTTTTGTAATTTTTTAATTTTAAATATCTGATTTTTTTGTGTTCTTTATACGATTGTAAGGTACATAAAAAAATAACATTTGTAGGTGGTGTCGCGTTCTCTCCCGTTGTGGTTTGTGTAGTCCTGGTTGAGATACCTCCAAAGAGCTCTCTAGGGGTAGGGTACTAGGATTCCAATTTGTATTCGTCTGAAAAAAAAAGAAAACCATAAAAGGGTGTTTCATCGCTGTAAAAGATACACTTACCTGCAAACGGCATTTTTTTTGTTACCATTTATTTGTTCTTTTTGTTGCTTTTGATTTTTTCTATAGTAAAAATGTGAATAAAACTTCCAAGTACGCCCGAGAAAGGACTAAGTTTTGTTTTTGTTGTTTTGCGTGAGCGAAACAATGGTTTGCTAAGTTGTCTTTTCAGGGGGTGCCGAGGGTAGCGGAGTGGACGAGATGACCTGAACCCGATCTTCAACCAACCAACTTGGGGGAATCTAACACTGGCCGCAGATTTCTAAAGGTAGGGTGGGTAATGGCCACACTGCACTAACACCCGCAAGTGCCCTGATGTGCCAATAGTCCGTCCGTTCATGTTTCCTACCTTTTCCTTGTTACTTGGCCTGATTTATGTTTTAGTCTGCAGGCGAGGTTGAGTTTCGGGGGCAAGATCCCCCCCGTCCGACGAGCTGACGCCGTGCACCGCAAGCAGGCCGCGTCCTCCGGAGCTCAACATTCCTTCCTACCCTTTCCAAAATCTTCCTATCTCTTTTTCCTACCTCATCCTTATCCTACCCTTCCACTATACCTACTAAAGGTCTGCATGAATACATTCATTTACCATCTCTGAGCAAGCACAGTAAATCAGTGTATTCTGTTTGTTGCATGCTTAGAAAGTAGTGTACACTAAAAGAGAATACACTATTTTTAAAACCAAACACTGTACACCATTCAATTTCTTTGTATCAAAACAAGTACACTGTTTGGTTTCTCGCATAGGCTTGAAAGCTTGAACCAAATAGAACAGAACAAGCCTAACACACCGAATACACCGAATACAATATTTGGTGGCGCTCTCCTAAGGTTGACTTCTCTCGTTTGAAGAGACAAAGATTGAGAGATCTGAAGAAGTAAATTTTTTTTTTCTCATACTCATAGACTGGTGATGGACAAGGACAACCTTTCTGTTTCTCACTCTTACATTCTTTAGTGGTTGAAAATCGGCTTGGTGTATTCGTTGTGTTCGATGTACACTCGCTGTATTCGGTGCATTTGAGAAAAACCAAATAGTGTATTCGTTATGAACAAATACACGATTCTATTGTTTTGGTATGTTGTGATGATTCATTTGTTCTGTTTTGAAAAAAGTGAGAGAAGCAAGTAGTGTATTTGGAAAAATATAGAATGGCTTGAAAGGGTATTCAAGCCACTCGTTGCAGATGTCTAATACCTACCTCCTCACCCCCTCTTGCCTCGCAACAATCTACATATAATAATCTAAATTATATTAATAAAAAATATTCGATTATTTGTACCAATCAGTCAACAATCTATAATCTATAATCTACATATAAGAATCTAAATTATATTAATAAAAAATATTGGATTATTTGTACCAATCAGTCAACAATCTGGAAAGAAAAAAATAAAATTTAATCATTAAAATAAGCCTTGAGTTGGTTGTTGTGTACCTTTTTGATTTTCCTACCAACTCGAATATTGGTATTTACAGAATCATTTACGGAGACCACCTCATAGGGCCCCAACCAAATAGAGGAGAACTTATTTTTTCAGCTGGATTTTTAAGCATGACTTTTTTTCCGACTGAAAACGAAACAACATTTTTGTTTTGCCAGTTCGAGACTTCGAGATTCTTTCTCGCAAGTTCGTGAGTTTTCTGAAGTTGATGTTGAAGAAGTTTCGGATAATCTTCATCATTATACAGAGGTTTACTTGTTGCTTTTAAATTTATCGGCATTTCGAACTCGAAACCATACAAGCTCTTCGTTGGTGTCAGTTTAGTGGCAGCATGCACAGTGATGTTGTGGACTTACATTGCCTGTCTCAGCCACTGGTCCCAACACTGATCATCATTTTCAACAAAACTCCTTAGATATTCCGCTAAGGGTCTGTGACTGCGCTCAAGTGAACCGTTGGATTGTATATGATAGGCGGTAATGTGAATCTTTTTAACTCCCAGAAGCTTACAAATTTTAGAAAAAAAACTTCGAAGTAAAATTTGTTCCATTATCTGTGACTAGAATTTTGGGTATACAGAACCTTGTAACAATCTCTTCGTAAAAGGCTCTTGCTACAGTACATGCTTCAGCATCAGGAATTGCCACACAGGTCATATACTTCGTCAAGTCGTCCTGGAATGTTAAAATATATCTATTACCTGAATACGTCACTGGAAGAACACCGACCATGTCCATGTATACCTTTTCGAATGGGAAACATGGAGTATCTGTCAATACCATTGGCATTCTGGTCATTTTTCCTGACTTATTCTTTGGCATTTGTCACAATTCCTGATGTAATTTTCAATGTCTTTTTCATGCCTTTCCATCTAAACTGACAACGAATCCGTGCAAAAGTTTTTATCATCCCCTGATGCCCTCCTAGTGTGGAGTTGTGGAAGTCAGGATTTTCTAGAATTTGGAAGTCATTTCTATTTACTTGCTTGTCCTTAACTTTCTTACCATTCTGTCTTACTATGTCGTTTTCAATATTTATGTTGTTTCTAATGTTAGGAACTTCTTTATTCTGTTTGGCCTTGCTCCTTGTCTATACAATTTTGATACAATCATTATCTTTATGTATCCTGCTTAACGCATCTGCGTTGCAGTTGGTTTTGCCAGGCTTATACATGATTTTATATTGATATTCAGACAATTTGTGGTGAAAATGCATAAGCCTCGTGGTTGGATCCTTTACATTAAATACGCCTATAAGAGGACGATGGTCTGTAAAAATTGTAAATGGTCGACCTAAAAGATATGTTCGTTAGTGCTTACACGCCCAAACTACGGCAAGCAATTCCTTTTCTATCGTAGAGTAATTTTTTTCAGAATTGTTAAGCGAACGGCTAGCATAAGCAATAGGCTTATCCTCACCCACTTTGCCCTGAGACAAAACGGCTCCCAGTGCTTCGTTGCTGGCATCGGTAGTCAGGATAAATGGTTGTATGACAAACATGTTCATCTTTATTATAGTATCTTCTTCTGCATTTTGTAAATTTGTGACACTTCCACATTTCCTATAACTTTTTTGGGGGATGCATGACAAAAAAACAAAACATTATAATTGAAAATGGAAATGGCAGAGAGCGAAGGTAAATTTAATTTTCATTACATATTTGGATTTGATTTATTTTGTATTTTGTTTTTCAGATTATCTTGACTACCAATATTTGGAAGGAGAATGTACTACTGCAGCTGCAGTAGATGATACGTGTTTTCCAGAACATAAAATAGGTAAGTTTATGCAAAACTCGTCTGCCGGTTGTTTGAAAGAAAAGATTTTTATGCTCGTTGTTGTGGCTGCTCCTGGAATATAAAAATATGGTTAAGAAACTATATCTATTTAGGTATTCCATTCCTTGTTTTTGAATATCGTTTTAGTCCTAAGTCCTTCGTTAGCTCGTCCCAGTGCTGCTAGATCCCAACCTGAAAAAAAAAAACACGTAAGGCTATAGAAGTTAGAGTAAAAGAAAAAATGATACTTAGCTTTGAACTCGGGGACTCCTGCCACTCCCAGGTTGGAGGTATGGGCATCTAGGGATTGGGTCCTCTTCCTTCCTTCTGTGGACCTTTTTTTTACGATTTGTTCCGCGCTCGTGCTTTCATTTATCTTTTTTATTAAAATAAATTACCCGGAGGCACACGCGCACGGAATAAAAAGTTGAAATAGAATAAACAACATTTCCATCTGACATCTGTCATATCGGGTTGACAAGTTAGCGAGGGCCCAAACCTAAACTACGGCTAATGCTTACGGATAGAGGGAGTAACTCGCTCCTTCTGAATAACCACTAAGACGACGGATATTGTAGGTATATAAAAGAGTAAAAGTCGTTGAACCCAACGGCCGACGGTAATTAATTTACATAAGATGATGATGTATCGGATGAGGTGATGGATTAGGGATAGGATGAGGCGATGTACACTCAGTGCGTACAGTAGTACCTCGGAGGACTGTCATCAACTCCACTAGTAATAGTGGGTGGCAATCAGTTCGGAGGCATCGCCGAGTAAAGACGGCCGAGAGACAATAGAAAAAAAAAGAAACGAAAAGTAAAGCCAGAGTAGAGTTTAAAGCAGTTACGAAAATTGTGATTCAAATTTAAGTTATTTTAATAGTTAATAAAGAGCAATCTGCGCGGGTGAGTTAATGAAGAAAAAGTGAGTAAAAGGAAAAAGTGGTAAAAAAAAGTGTTTTTTTTATAAACAAAAAAGGTGGAAAAGCGGAGACAGCCGTTAAGACTGCAGGACATACCCGGCAAGAAAAATTTAAGGATTCCTATCCGAAGAATTTGAGGATTCCTATCCGGAACAAAAAGCCCGTGAAGTACCCGGGCTCTCAAGTACCACTTATTTTTATTATTATTCCCACCCGCGCAGCCAAGAAAAAAAAAAAAGAGAAAAGAAAATCAAAAATAAAGATTTCACAAGAGTCAGAGGATTCTGTCTGGACCTCGAGGCGTACCGCATACAGGACGCCGCAAACACAGCTAATAAAACGTACTAGGCCTCCGTTACGTACTCGACCAGACGTACGATACCGGGATTTATCGCCCTAAATCTCCTTTTTTCTTTACTTTTTGTTTCAAACTATAATTTCATATTATGTACTTCACTTACTATTAATTAATTCTTACATCTACCTACATATAGATAATCTTATTTATTTAATTTTTGTACATTTCTGTTTTTTTTCTTATTACCTAATTTTTTTTATAATTTTTGTTACCTTTTTTTTATATTTATATTCCATTGCTTTCGTTTTTTTTTGTTTAAATCCTGAGTTGCTTTGTAATAGGGAAAATTTCAGCGATTGTGTTTTTTTTTTGTCAGTTCCGATTGCGGGAAGAAGTCGCCGACGTCGCCAGTGCGAAGAGGGGTTCCTCTTACGTCCCTCGCGACGCAATATTTTGCACCCCCCTTTTTTATCCACCCACAAAGAGCTCCTTGTAGGCAGGAAATTAGGGTCCGATTAGGGACAACAAAAAAAGCGCAAACAAGAATCGCTTGAGATACCGGAC